>JAPWLS010000058.1:0-13800 GCA_028551675.1 Tineola bisselliella
GTGTTGTCTCTTTCGAAGACGATGAAAGACTACTATCTGTTAGTTTCGTTTCTACACTCACTGGCATCACATAATTTTAAAGAAAGAAAATTTTGAACGCATCCCTCCTCCGTCGCGCACGCGTCTCGCTCTTCATTTATTTTAAAGACTTCCTGATTCTAAAAAAACTTGGGAAAAACCAGGTAACTGAAACCCCAGGGAAGGGTGGGTTTCATCGTCTTCGGAAGAGACAACACGGATATAATTTCAGTCGAACATCACTTACAGGTAAGTTCGTTTGACTGTACAATTATATCCGTGTTGTCTCTTCCTCGACGATGAAAGACTACTATCTGTTAGATGTTTAAAGAGAATTTTTAGAATCAGCTTCTTATTCTCTTATTTAATCAGAGATACTTATTTAGCTCAGTTCCGCCTCTATTGGACGGTTCTAAAACCTCCCAAACAAATTGAATTATCAGTCCTACGAGCTATGAGCTGATAATACAGCTACACCTATGTCATTCTCTTAACCTCCATCGGTTGATTGTATAGACCAGTCACCTTTTTATAAGGTTCTGTAATCTTTAAATAACTCAATAGAGTTGTAGGCGGCCAAATCAGTAAAATTGTTGTAGAAAGGTAGCCCAATGAAGGGATGATCTTTACTGGAACCTAAAGCTTTCAATGCCTAAAACAAATCTTAATATTATCTATATTTATGGAATTAATGGTTTTAGTACATTTATATTGGTCATTAATATCTGTCTAATTACTCTCAATAAAATTTAGAATATATGTCATTATTATATCCCAGTTATAATGAAACCTAGGCTTAGTAGGTCCTAATAAATATAATCCCCTAAATAACCTTTTAGTGCTATGATCCTTATCCACATGTGGACCTAACACCGATGACAAGTCATGTCTAATTGAATTCATGGCTCTATACGACATTCTTTCATGAAACTTTGTGTCAGGTAATTTATAACTGTAATGTTTGCAGTAATAGGATCAATGTTAATATACTCACAGCAGTTGAGCTAGTTTTTCACGTGTTACCTGAATATTTAATTCATCATAACTTCAACAGCTTCTTTGTTGATACCACAACTCATGAATCTCTGCCGGAGAGTAGGTCTACTCTCAATGATAAATTCCTGTGATAGTGGATATGAAAATTGTAAAAAATCAAAAGCAACTAATTTATATGCACCTGGGCGTGGGTACCAAGTAACATATTCAGAACATTTTCTAATGTTCAAGAACCAATATATATTTGGATGTCCCTGTATTATAATTTTTATGTAATATCTTCCATTTAATTTTCCTTCTATGTTTCTAATCACTCTTCTAGATTCAAAGTATCATTATCTTTTGTATTGATATATGAAGTGAGCATCCCATGTTATATAACACACACCACTGTCAAATACCTTAGTAATTTTGAGTGAACTCTACATCCCCTGAGCGGTTCATATTCATATGACATATCAGACACAATATCTATTCTTAACAAAATATTACAATCATGAAATGCTTGACAAACTAAGTTCAATAGTTAGCATTATTTGCTTATATAAATTTGTGCTAGAAGGCAAAACATGTAGATTCCTAGAATGTTCTAGGTTCAATAATTAGCATTATTGGCTTGTATAAATTTGTGCTAGAAGACAAAACATGTGGATTCCTAGAAAGTTCTATGTTCAATAGTTAGTATTATTTACTTGTATAAATTTGTGCTTAAAGACAAAACATGTAGATTCCTATAATGTTCTAGGTTCAATAGCTAGCATTATTGGCTTGTATAAATTTGTGCTGCTTGTATAAATTTGTGCTAGAAAGACAAAACTTGTATAAATGTAGATTCCTATAATGTTCTAGGTTCAATAGCTAGCATTATTGGCTTGTATAAATTTGTGCTAGAAGACAAAACATGTGGATTCCTAGAAAGTTCTATGTTCAATAGTTAGTATTATTTACTTGTATAAATTTGTGCTTAAAGACAAAACATGTAGATTCCTAGAATGTTCTAGGTTCAATAGTTAGCATTATTTGCTTGTATAAATTTGTGCTAAAAGACAAAACATGTAGATTCCTAGAATGTTCTAGGTTCAATAGTTAGCATTATTTGCTTGTATAAATTTGTGCTAAAAGACAAAACATGTAGATTCCTAGAATGTTCTAGGTTCAATAGTTAGCATTATTTGCTTGTATAAATTTGTGCTAAAAGACAAAACATGTAGATTCCTAGAATGTTCTAGGTTCAATAGTTAGCATTATTTGCTTGTATAAATTTGTGCTAAAAGACAAAACATGTAGATTCCTAGAATGTTCTAGGTTCAATAGCTAGCATTATTTGCTTGTATAAATTTGTGCTAAAAGACAAAACATGTAGATTCCTAGAATGTTCTAGGTTCAATAGTTAGCATTATTTGCTTGTATAAATTTGTGCTAAAAGACAAAACATGTAGATTCCTAGAATGTTCTAGGTTCAATAGTTAGCATTATTTGCTTGTATAAATTTGTGCTAGAAGACAAAACATGTGGATTCCTAGAATGTTCTAGGTTCAATAGTTAGCATTATTTGCTTGTATAAATTTGTGCTAAAAGACAAAACATGTAGATTCCTAGAATGTTCTAGGTTCAATAGTTAGCATTATTTGCTTGTATAAATTTGTGCTAAAAGACAAAACATGTAGATTCCTAGAATGTTCTAGGTTCAATAGTTAGCATTATTTGCTTGTATAAATTTGTGCTAAAAGACAAAACATGTAGATTCCTAGAATGTTCTAGGTTCAATAGTTAGCATTATTTGCTTGTATAAATTTGTGCTAAAAGACAAAACATGTAGATTCCTAGAATGTTCTAGGTTCAATAGCTAGCATTATTTGCTTGTATAAATTTGTGCTAGAAGACAAAACATGTGGATTCCTAGAAAGTTCTATGTTCAAAAGTTAGCAATATTTGCTTGTATAAATTTGTCATAATACAAACTGTGTGCATTCCCTCAGAATGCCCTTAGTTGCAGTTTTATTGCTTGCATATTTCCATTTCTCAGAACTTAATAACTACGTTAAGATAACCGTGTATATTCCCGCAGAATATCCTAGGTTATATTGTTGTGCAATATTGCACAATGTGTCACTTCCAGTTTTACAATATATGAACTATGTTATAGAAAACCATGTACACTCCCGCAGAATGTCCTAGGTTATATTGTTGTGCCTCTTCCTGTTTTACATTATATGAATCATGTTATAGAAAACCATGTATATTCCCGCAGAATATCCTAGGTTATATAATGCAGCTGTTACCTAAAAACCTAAAAATATATAAGTATTACAGGCGTAGTATCGCCTCGGCCACACTACTAGATTCGTTTGTCGAATCTGCCATTATTTCATAAATTTCCTTGTATTCCTCCTCTTTTTATAATCTTCCTTATTGTGTTTACACTTTTTAAACATAATTACACACTTGAACACAAGTAAAACTTGAAAATTGTTGAAAACAAGCCGAAAATTGCGCAGTAACAACAAATACGACGCGTGACGCCAATGACATAAAATACGAATGAAGAGCGAGACGCGTGCGCGACGGAGCAGGGATGCGTTCAAAATTTTCTTTCTTTAAAATTATGTGATGCCAGTGAGTGTAGAAACGAAACTAACAGATAGTAGTCTTTCATCGTCGAGGAAGAGACAACACGGATATAATTATTTATATATTTGTATTGGTTCGAATCCGATCCGAATCTTAGAGAAGGGACTTGCAAAAAAAAATTCTAATAGTCTAAGAGTTATTGACTGACCCAGTCTAAAAACGACTGAAAATAGTAAAACAAACAATTGTTTTAGTTACGGCACAGTCTCGCCCCGGCCCCACTCCCTTCCGTCGCGTTCTTTGCCGCTTTCTCCTCTCACTCACTCTATATCGCCGAGGGAGAGAGAGATAGACTCGTTGGTGAAAGAGAGAGACGATCTCGCCCAGCAGGTGTGTATATATTTTATTAAGCTAAGCATGAATTGTACCTACTAATACTAACATTATATTGTACCAATAGGAATGTGTTCCAATAAGATTACAAATAGAAATAGACTGGGTTTGATTGGCAAGTTTCTTATGATTTTTTCTCGTCATATGCCTTACTGAAATTCCCTAAAGGGCCTATATGAAATAAAAATTTCATTATGATTTTTTAATACAATCAGTATTGCCAGCACAACGTTTCTTCCTTTACCAATGTTTAGGGTAATATTTAAAAAACAGTGGGGAATAATTTTCAACGCTATTGGTAACACTGTTTAAGTGGATATTTTTTTAAATCTCAATAGTAATTTAGTTTTCGACATATCAGCTTAATTAACAAAAACATTAAATTACGAATTCACGCGAACACTGAAAGTTGGAATCACCCGTGCACAAAGCCTGTTGTGAAAAGGTAAATGATAATATTACACGTGGCATGGCATGGATTGGCATGGCTTTTAATAAATGCAATACTACCTGCAAATATCTCTTATTATATATACCTACTAGCTGTTGCCAGCGACTTCGTTCGCGTGGTAATGAAGATATAAAGTACTATGAAGTTTAAATTTTAACACGGAAAAGTAGTTATTGTGACATAACTGTAATAGTTAGACATATGATATCGCAGACTTTTTTGTAGATATTGATGTCCTCTATAAAACTGTAGTATTTCACTTTGCTCTATTGTCAATAATTTCCGCAGCGTACGCAATATAATGTTTTTTTTTTCCACATTTTGAGTTACATTATTGAAATTTTCATCCGGGTTTTTGAAAATATTCTATAGGGATAATGCACGATTCTAATGGTAAAAGAATTTTTCAAATCGGTCCAGTAGTTTCGGAGCCTATTCAATACATACATACAAACTATCAAATGTTTCCTCTTTATATAATAGTATAGATTAACACGGTAGGATCTAGAAAATTGCAATTTTACAGGAGTTTTAGCGGTTTAAAGTTGTCATTGTGCATAGTTTGCTTGTGTAGATTCTTCGTTGTTGTATTGAGTGTATCAGAAACCTATGCTATGCTAATAGAAGCGATATATAAGAAGAGTATGTTAATACTTTGTTATCAGTTGGAGGCGGCTAATCGTCAGTTGAAGTCGACGCGCCAGTTCGTGGAGGAGCAGACCGCCGACAGGGAGCAGGAGAGAGACGAGTTCACGAGGAGGATACACCAGCTCAGAGATGAGAACACCAGGCTGACCAACACGCTGCATAACAACGCCAGGATATTGGGAGAGGTATGCGATTGTTCAAATTCAAATATCTTTATTGCATGTCACAATTACAATAATTAAGATGTCAGCACAGTGTAGTGTCAATGTGATACCCGGTCAGGGCACAGCAATATAATAATACAGTAATAAGAAACAATTTCAATAAATAAACTAAATTTCATTTACTGTTTCGAATAATAATAATAAATTCTTTATTGTACCAAAAATCACAAAAGGCGAACTGTGAGATGTGAGCGGTGGTGTTAATAGTACAGAAGAGTAAAATAAATGCAAAATAATACACAAATAATTTTGATTATTAATAAATAATTATGTCAGAGGATCTGTCGAATCATTGAGGTATTCGTCAATTGAATAAAAGCATTTAAAATTCAAATTTTTAAATTGTATTAGGCTTTCATCACATTTAATCACTCTTAGCAGAGTATTATTTAAAATATTTTACTTATGAAACCATGAAACAATTTTTGTTTATTAAATTCTCACCGAACTAACAGCACGTCATGGCTAGGTCATATCAGCAAAGCCTAAGTATAGCTATTATAATTAAAGATGTTCCCACTAGTCGGTAAAGCCGACTATCCGGCCACTATCGTAGTCGGCGACTAATCGGTAAAATGCGCCGACTATCCGGCTTCTTACTTTGTGTCTATTTCTCAATAAAATGTGTGTGTTACTTCCTTGTAAAGAAAATATATTGATGACATTTATCAAACAAAATTAGTATCTTAATTAAAAAACGAATCAACATAATATTTAATGACATATATTTCAATTCTGCATGATGATATTTGAAACTATCGTCAAACTAGTGAGCTGTAAAACTCAAAAAACTTTTTTTGTTATTTATATTTGTCCACATGTCAGTAGTGACTGAAATTGCAGCGAATCAGCTGTAAACAAAGCGTCACGGGAATCCCCTAAACCGTAGTCGGATTAGTCGGCCGACTAGTCGGCTTATTTACAACCGACTAATCGGCTAGTCGGCCAAAGTCATAATCGGCACATCTCTAATTATAATATTGACAGAGAGCGAACTATCTAGGTGTCCTGGTTACAATGCTGATATCAATCACACTGTGTTGTCTTGAATAACATTTTCAGGTCAATAACCTGAGTGCTATATATTTGTGAAAACATAACCTATTATTGGCTAACAATAACACGCTAACAAAATTTAACAAAGGTTAACTTTTTTTTATATATTGTTAACAAAGGCTGACTTTGAAATATATTTTCTTTAATCTTGAAATAATATATGAGTGGCGAAGAATGGATTTATTTTAAATGCAAGTTAATGCTAGCAAAAGTGCAAAATCCACTGAAAGTAGAGATTATTAGACTTGTTTTATATTTCAAAGAATTTCAAAATGTTTGCATAAATTCACATCGCTTCTGCATATATGAATGTACACACGGCGATTTTCAAATGGATACAGTTTTTTTTGTAGGTATATAAGCGATATAAAGAGAAACGATCGCTGTGTCGTGAACGTGAACGTTTCTAATGATTGTTTTTTTTTTCAGTCCAAAGTCCAAACTGTATCTATTTGAAGCTAGCCGACTGTACAGGTTGATTAAGAACTTTTTAGCTACATTTTGGAATTATGTTATAAATAAAAATTAAAATTTTACTATCTATTTATGTCAACTTGTACATTTTAAATTTTAAAAAAATACATCTTATATCTCATAAAAATGCGTTATCAAGTCGCTAGATAGAAATCAAATCAATTGTTTTTTGATCAGCCTGTATATGAAATCTGATATTAATGATTTTTATTAATGGCTACAAACCTATACATAAATTGCTATAATATTGTACGCAGATAATTAAAATGCAGGCACCGTGTCGTTGTGAAACACCTCGTGCACATGTGAGTGTTCTGTGAATCCCACCTTGGACAGTCTTGTATAATACAGTGATTCTCAACAAGTTTCCTCGCCAAATTTTCAAATAGTTACAAGTGTATCAGAAAAAAAGGTTGAGAATCACTGGTATAATACATAGCTCATTGTATTTCTATTAGATTATGTTCACTCTAGGTCGTTACATTCAGCACCCTATTTCCGTATTTTTAATCGTTCCTTGAAAGCTCCTCGACTTGAATAATTTCATGAAGTTTCAATAAAATTATGGAACCTTAAAAATACGGAGGTTCATTCCTTAAGCATGTTATTTATGTATCTATTTGGGATTTTTCAGTTTTCATTTAACAACTAAATGTTGGTTTATTTTGCATGTTATTAACTTTTAACAACACTAATTTATATATTAATTCTTTCCATATTAAAAGTAGATAGTTTTTTTAACACTCATTTAGAAGTTGTATCTCTTTGAAGTAAATTTCGAGCACTGTTAAATTCTTTCATTCATTTAATTCAAGTAAAAGTTAGTTTTTTAGATAACACTTATTCGTATTAAAACAGGTCGAACAGCTCGAGTTGCAAGCTAAAGAGATGAATAAAATAATATCGGATCTTGAAACGAAAAAAACACAAAGTGATAAAGAATTGAAAACGTATATGGAAGAAATTCAATTACAGCGAGAGACAATAGCTAACTTGGAACAACAATTGGAGCAAAAGATAGCAAAACACGACAAAGAGATAATGATACAACTGGAGGAGATGAGAGCTACTATAGACGAAAGAGACAGCAAGATGAGAACTCTTTTGGGGGAATTGGAAACATTAAGGAGTGAAAGAGTCGACAATAGTGATGTCAGTTGCATTAGATGTGCTGAGAGAGATGAGGAGGAACAAGACGGTGATGAGATGGAACTCGTTAAAGGGCAGGTTAGTAATTTGAAATGTGATGATGACATTGATGAAACTCGAAGCTTACATTAGAGTCATTTGTTGACAGATATTGCAGATAGAATCGTGGATACACAATCGATGTGTTAATCTGGAGCATGTGCATGAGGAATGTTCAGCATCATGCAGCGAGCACACCGAGGATGTATCCTACAAAGACCAGGTATAAATAATAATAATAAATTGGTTATTGAACAAAATCACAAAAGGCGAACTTAATGCCTTCAGTTAACCTTTGGGAGATATGAGCGGTGATGTTAATAGTACGGAAAAATAAAATAAATACAAAATAATACACAAATAATTTGGGTTATTGTTGTGGCCAACTTAAATTGGGTGGTGGTATTGCCTTGGACGGCGGCGCGAGCGCACGTCTCCAGGGTGCGAGTCCCTCGGTCGGCGGCGGCTGGAGCGGACGCTTCAGCGGGTGCGCTCGGACAGCATCGCGAGCGCACGTCGGTTGTGTGTGTGTGTACAAATCGGCGGTTGGGGTCGGATGTCGCTATTGCATCGGTTATTATTATGCGGAATTCGGGACTATATTGTTATATATGTGACTTTAATCGGCTATATTGTGGTACATATGTACATGAACTTTGTACTGTGAGTACTTTAGCGACAGCAGACAATTCTACGGAGCATCGGAAGCATTAACTGCACACACATCTGGGGAGTGGTGG
This sequence comes from Tineola bisselliella, assembly GCA_028551675.1. Classification (NCBI taxonomy): domain Eukaryota; kingdom Metazoa; phylum Arthropoda; class Insecta; order Lepidoptera; family Tineidae; genus Tineola; species Tineola bisselliella. The sequence continues at coordinate 8,760 of JAPWLS010000058.1, forward strand.
ATGCAGCTGAAAGAGGTACGTACTATTACCCCTTTTCTGTTGGCCACCTATCATACCCCCAACATATACAGTCCACTTTTAATTATATCATAGAGGGGTTAGACTCCCCCCTCTCCGGCGGCGGCTAAAGGTGTCGTAGGTCTTGAAGGGGACCACGGTACGTTCACCTTTACATTTGGTCCTTCGAGCCGGATTGTATATTGCGGATAATTGCGGAAATTGCGGATTAATCGGTTAATTTAATTATTTTTTAAAATTAAATTTCATATATTTAAATGTTAACATGTCAAAGTAGGTCAACTTCGTTGTAACCAAATTCCCTCATAAGTGGTTCTCAAACGAACCTTTGTGTTGAAGTGGGTACAACTGAGCTTTGTTTTTTGTTAATACTTTTTGTGGGGATCCGTAGAATTTATTTTATACTTAATATTTTAAATATCCAAAATGTCGGTGAAAGGTTTTGAAATTAAATTTAAAATAAAGCTCAATTGGTTTGAGCAGTCGGTGGAGTTGTTGACCACTCCTAATATTTCGCAAACTATTTTAGCGGCTCGGTTTAAAAAATTAGATCAACATTATAATGAATTTTCGGAGGCATATGAACGGATATTAAATTTGAAATCGGAAAATTCGGATGATATTGCGGAATATGATAAAAAGTTTAAAATTGGCACTATGCATTTTAATACTTTGGAAGCGGCGGCTTTGGGTTTTTCTAACGTGTCCGAGGGAACCCAAAATATTGTTTCGGATAAAACAACTACTCGATTGCCGAGTATCAGCTTACCTATTTATGACGGTGACATTTTTTGTTGGTCTAGTTTTATCAGCTTGTTTACGTCTTTGGTTTTAAATAGGAATGATATTTCAAAAACGGAGAAATTTCATTACTTATACTCTCACGTTGAAGGAGGCTCGGTCGCTTATTAAGCATTTGCCTATGACGGATGAATCTTTAGATTGCGGATTGGAAATATTACGTAGTAGATATGAAAACATTAGATTGTTAGCGGATTCACATATCTCACGTATTTTGCATTTGCCGGTATTAAAGCAAGCTTTCGGATTAAGAAATAAAATATTAAATCCTTTGTTAGAGTCTTCGCGGGCATTGAAGAATTTGGGTTTTAATATAGATGAATGGAGTTATATGTTATTGCACATTGCTTTAACTAAGTTACCATCGGATATAAAGTCTCGTTTTGAGCAGAAACACGGCGGAAATAATAATAAACTTCCTACTTTTGCGGAATTAATGGATTTTTTGCAAATTGAGTGTCGCTTATTAGACACTTCGGCTAATTCGGATTTTGGCAATTTTGCACATTCGGATAGAACTCGGCGCACTAGGGATGTGCATACGGTTACTTCAGGTAATGAAGGTAATAAAGGTAACATAACTTCTATTGTTAAATCGGATACTAATAAAAATACAGTTATCAATACATGCAAATTTTGTAATCGGGTCGGGCATGTATTGTCGCGGTGTTATAAGTTTAAGGAACTTTCACTCAATGATAGAAAGTCATGGGTGAGATATAAAGATTTATGTTTTAGATGCTTAGGAGACCATCACGCTAATATGTGTGAGAAAAAAGGATCTTGCGGTCGGTGTGGTCATGTAGGTCACCACATTTTAATTTGTTTTAAAAATAAATCTTATAATCAATACCCACATTCGGTTTCGGGTAACAATAAATCTTTCAATAATAATAAACGGTTTTCTAACAATAATAAACAACGGCGAACAAATACGGTTTATGATCGGCGTAACCGGGTACCACTTAAGTCGGGTATGCAAAAAAACGCTGGTAGGCGCTCGGTGCATACAACGCCACCAGCCGATAAGCGGTCGGGTAGCGTGACGTCATCCCAGCTGGGTGCACGCGCACGTAATAATAAATAGCAATTACAGTCAAGTGTCGCTTCTATACCTCGGTTTTTAGGTAATGTTATTCTGCCTACGGTTATTGTTAAGGTTAAAACATTGCATGGTGATTTTATAAAAGCGCGGGCTTTGTTAGATCTCGGTTCACAATTGTCTATTGTACGTAGTGATCTTGTTACCATGCTCGGATTGAAGCGACACAAGTGTGACCTGACACTCTCAGGTATCGGCGGAATGCGTTCGGAGTCTAATTTATATTTTACGGTACTACAATTTAAAATCGAACGCTATAATGTTTTATTGACGGTTTCGGCTGTAATTTTGAAATCACCTTCTAATTATTTATCGCATAATTTAAGACACGTACATCAAATAAATAATAATAAAATAGTTATTTCGGATGACGGTTATTTTGGTAACTCGAGAGTAGATATCATTTTCGGTTGTGATGTACTTGGTGAAATATTAGAATGCGATAAAATTAAATTTGATAGCGGCGGGCCTTATGCAATAAATACTATTTTTAATTATGCTGTTTTCGGTCCTTCTAATTTATTGCATAATGAGTTGACGGATAATGAGGTAAATAAATATTGCGGTGTTACACTCATTGATGCGGTTGAGAGGTTTTGGCGAACGGAAGAGCCACCTCAGATTAAGTTTAAAGATCCTTCGGATATTGAATGCGATACATTTTTTTGTCGAACCACGGTGCTTTGTGTAGCTTTGCGTAAGTTCTTTGTTTATTTATAGGTTTTTTAATAAGTTAAAGGTTAAGGGTTTGGTTTATAATACGAAATACTTATTAGTTAGTGAACGTCGGAATGCACTTTTTTGTTGTATTAGGTTAGTACAATTGGATTCTTTTAGTGAAGAATTTAATTTATTACGGTCGGATAAAGCTTTAAGAAGCTCATTACGGAAACTTAATTTGTTTATTGATAAGGATAATTTAATACGCGTTGGCGGGCGTATTGAATATTCGGAGTTGCCTTATAATGCTAGACACCCAATTTTATTACCATCTAAACACGCATTTACGGAGTTATTAGTGAAACATTATCACAATGTCTATTGTCATGTCGGTTCAAATGCATTGTCGGCTATATTATCTAGAAACTATTGGATAATATCAATGCGTCGGATTACTCGGAGTGTTGTATCCAAATGCATTTCGTGCTTCAAGGTCAAGCCGAAAGTGGTGCAACCATATATGTCGGATTTACCAGCTGATCGCGTAACGGGTGCGCGACCTTTTCTCGGAGTTGGTACGGACTTTGCAGGTCCATTTTTTATTAAATCTAGCGCTTTGCGGAATGCTAAGATATTGAAATGTTATTTGTGTGTTTTTGTGTGTCTATCAACAAAGGCCGTGCATTTAGAAATAGTTTCGGAACTAACAGTAAACGCGTTTGTTGCTTCGTTTGCGCGTTTTGTTTCGCGGTGCGGATTACCTTCTTTAATAAGATCGGATTGCGGTACAAATTTTACGGGTACGGATAAATTATTAAAAGACGTTTATTTATTTTTACGTGATAATCACTCGGATCTCGGACGTCAACTTTCAAATAAAAATATTACGTGGTTATTTAATCCACCGGCAAGTCCTAATATGGGCGGCCTATTTGAAGCGGCGGTAAAATCGGCTAAAACGCACATGCGGCGCGTTCTCGGAGAACATCGGTTTACTTTTGAGGAATTGTACACATTTTTTACTCGGGTAGAAGCGGTTATGAATTCACGGCCATTATGTCCGTTGAATTCTGATGCTAATGATTATGATGTATTGACGCCGGGTCATTTCATCATCGGTCAACCACTAGTTGCGTTGCCAGAATATCCCTTTTCGGATGTTAAAATACATAAGTTATCTCGGTTTGAACAACTTCAAAAACTTTCACAACATTTTTGGCATCGGTGGAGACAAGAGTATCTCCATACATTGCAACAAAGAGTCAAGTGGAACTCTAAAACGGATCCTCCCAAAATAGATGATTTAGTCTTAATTAAAGAGGATAATTTGCCACCTTTGCAGTGGAAACGCGGTCGGATTGTTAAATTATTGCCAGGTTCGGATCAAGTAGTTCGGGTTGCTATGGTTCGAACAGAGACTGGAACCCTTACAAGGCCAGTCTCAAAGTTGTGTCGGTTTCCCAATATCGGTTAGGAACCAAGGCAAGCCTTGGTTGGGGCGGGGGATGTTGTGGCCAACTTAAATTGGGTGGTGGTATTGCCTTGGACGGCGGCGCGAACGCACGTCTCCAGGGTGTGATTCCCTCGGTCGGCGGCGGCTGGAGCGGACGCTTCAGCGGGTGCGCTCGGACAGCATCGCGAGCGCACGTCGGTTGTGTGTGTGTGTGTACAAATCGGCGGTTGGGGTCGGATGTCGCTATTGCATCGGTTATTATTATGCGGAATTCGGGACTATTGTTATATATGTGACTTTAATCGGCTATATTGTGGTACATATGTACATGAACTTTGTACTGTGAGTACTTTAGCGACAGCAGACAATTCTACGGAGCATCGGAAGCATTAACTGCACACACATCTGGGGAGTGGTGGATGCAGCTGAAAGAGGTACGTACTACTATCCCTTTTTACTGTTGGCCACCTATCATACCCCCAACATATACAGTCCACTATTAATTTATATTTTATAATAGATTGAAGGGGACCACGGTGCGTTCACCTTTTCAATTAACATCACCGCTCACACCACCCACCAAAGTTAACTGGCAGAAAATGCCTAAAGACAGTTCGCCTTTTGTTATTTTTGATACAATAAAAAATTTATTATTATTATTATTAATTTCCCAAAAGTCCTTAAATTTCAGTTTATCTAAGTAATTTCTTTACTAATTCCAAATATTCGTCCTCAGATGCGATCCAATCCGAGGCTGGTTCAGATGGTAACAGTGAGCATGCATCTTCAGGCGACGAGGACTCCCAGATGAGGCTGCGGTTAAAGAGGAAACTCCAGAGGAATCGGACCTCCTTCACCAATGATCAGATAGACAGCCTAGAAAAGGGTACGTTGTATATAATATTGAATATTACAAAAATAAGGTTTATGACATTTATTTACTCAAAAAGAATTTAAAAAAATTCACTTAATTGAATTGAAATAACTTTTAAATATAATAATAATTT
>JAPWLS010000575.1:0-20836 GCA_028551675.1 Tineola bisselliella
TTTATAACCCTATTTGCTTAACCCTTAAATGGACAATGATGTTTTTAAACAACACTCACATTATTGCAAAAAAAAGTATAGTAAATTCATGTCTAGATTTTTTTACTCATTTTTCCTAGACAGTAATACATGTCTATTACACAAATATATTTTTTAAAACGTGAAACAAAAATCGTCCATTTAAGGGTTAAGACAGCAAAGAGTCTGGTAATTTAGGAAAATGGACCCAAACTAGTGTCTTCTTAGTGTCAATTTAATGGTTGTAATATATATGTACCTACAGTAATGCCCCGCTTTACGCGAGGGATACGTTCTGGAAAAAATCGCGTTAACTGAAATTCCTGCGACCATAGAGAAGTTGATGACTACATTATGTTTCTACACACTCTTTCGCGTAATTTAATAATAAATTTGAATTTTGCGTTATAGTGAAACCGGGGTATTATTGTATACATGGGCGTAGCCAGCCTTGGGCTCAGGGTGGGGCAGCAGTCTAAAATAATATGTAACTAGCAAACTATACTCGAGGTCTTACCCCGGTTAAGGTTTTTTGTGTTGACTGCCTACTGTCAAGTGTGAACTTTCTTACAGATATTAAATATTGTAGTTAGTACCTAGATAATTAAGTTTTTTAGGATTGATTATGTACCATACAAGTCAGAGCCAGGGTGGGGCAAGTGCCCCACCCTGCCCCACCTTGGCTACGCCCATGACTGTATATGTGAATTAGTTGGTAAAGTCAAATAATAGAGAAAAAGTAATAAATTGTTATTAAAATAGAACTTCGTATGTGAACACAACGCGGTTGAAGTTCTCTTTCGCATTCCAGAGCAACTGCGCCGATGTCCTTCCAGTATGAAGAGAGACATTTCCGCAATAACCAAGCGTATATTTGTATGTTTGTGTTTGTGAATATGCAATATCGAACGGAAGGGTATTTAGAAAAATGTGAAAAGTTTCACGGTCAATAGACCCTTGAGTTATATTAATGTATGCACTGGGATATATTATTACAATTGGTGGCTTTTATAAGTATATCCCCAGGTCCTATCAATATTTTGGCAATATTTTTTTTTTGTTGAAATATTGCCAAAAATATAATTCGTCGCCTCATGAAAAAAAATCTCAACAGTTTCTGCGATACTCAATACAACAACGAAGAATCTATACCAGTGATTCCCGACGTAGAGTCCACGCTCTTTTTTAAATTTAACCCTTTCGCTCCGAGCCATTTAAATGCAATGCTAGATTTCAGTACCAAATTTAATAAAAAAAGCAAATTCTTAAATAATTGCGGTAAATAATTATTAGGTATAATTTCGCTTGACGAGACCAAAATATCAACTGGGTGTTTGGTTACATAGGGGCATAAGAATTTTAGAAAAGCTAAGATGGGACATGGCACAAAGAAGGTTGGGAAACACTGATCTATACAAACAGATTTAAATCGCTAAAATTTTGTATATCCTACTAATTGTTAATATGTAGTTACGGCTAAAACAAGTATTCGTAGCTTTGTACTGGCCGCCGAGAGGCTGCGGCTGATTGACAGATGAGAACCCAAAACTTTTTAAGTAAGTCTTATATTTCCCAAAGTTTCCTTTTTATCTAAAACCCACTCAATTAAAAAATAACGTAACCTCAAAATAACATTTTCTCCTCTCAATTGCCCAAAAATAATAGCGAAATAATAAATTGAATACACATTTTTTGTGTAAAAGCACAAACGTAAAATAAACCGTTTTTTGAAAGAGGTAAATAAAATTATTAACAGTGTCAATGGAACTCACGAAAACCGTTTGAGTGATTGCGCATTGCACGCCTTTTGGATAGAAATCGCTTCTTTAATGGTGCACGCTTTTGCTTATTTATTTTTTATTTAAATTACTAAGGAATATGTGTAAAAATAAAATTGTAATACGTGGTCTACGTTGGCACACGACAGAGGAATGATTGTGAAGAAGAAATGCGGTAGACCCGAGTTCTTAATAAATAAATAAATTCTTTATTGCAAAAAAAAAACTATTTTTTTCACATAGGCGGGCTTAATGCCGTCGGCATTATCTACCAGCTAACCTTTGTCAGTGTGAGCGGTGATATTTGGTGCAATGTGAAGAAACTAATAATTAAATATACACAATATATACATTACATAAATAATAATATATACATACATATTATTTACATAGTATTAAATACATACATATTTATGAAGAAAGGTTATACCTAAGTGAATTAAATAAATAATAGAATTAAGAGATATTTTGTTGTTCTTCTTCTTCTTCTTGTCTAGACAGAGTCCTATTTTAGAGTCTTAATCTTTAACCCTTCGTCGGCTCAAAAACTCCTTAGATCGGGCGCGGTGTGCTTGACGGGCTCATTGAGAAAATTGATGATTAATTTTTTTCTAATTAAATCTAATATGAAAATCAAAACCAATATTTTTAATTGGAATGTTTAGAAATAATTTTTTATCCCCCTTTAAATCAGACTAAAAACTAAAAGATTTCATAGAACCTATAATTGCTGTGCCTGTAGCGGAAGATTAATTATATTTTTCGAAACATTCGCAGCCAGTCCACCACAGCAGGTGATAATAATTATATAACTTTTGCATACATAAAACACCAGAGTTAAATCTATATGCAAAAAAGGTGAACAATAAATTTTATACAAAACATGAATGGACAAACAGTGACCTTTTTCTAAAAACGGGTAAACAAATTGCGTCCCAAATTTGGGGTCAGATAATCAAATTCAGTGGTCGATGGTCAATGGTCACAAGGGGGCACATGGAAAACAATTTTAGGAACATTCAGTAAGATGTACTGACGAATAACCTAGCAAAGATATTACGCTATGAGGTTTTATAATAATTTTTTTTATGAATTAAAATTCTGCTTTTTTGTTAATTATTTCACATACAGGCTATGATTGACGAGTTTCTTGTGGTATTATTCTCGTCATACACCTTTCCGAAGCCATTGTAGAGTTTAAGTAACGAATTTAGTAGTAAGCCAACTGTAATTAAGGTGAATTTAAACATTTAATAAAGACAACAGAGTCGTTCGTTACACCTGTTAATGATACAAAAATCGACTCTAGCTGTAAGAAACCATATAAATCATCACAAATGTACATAGCTCAGAATATACAGGGATTTAACAGTGACCCTTTTCTCGTTAAACATAATGATTGTATAAATATTGTTCATCAAAATATTCAAGGCCTTAATAGTAAGTTAGCGGAATTAGATTTATTCTTAGATAATAAGATTATTGTTTGTGGGGATTTCAATGTCGATTTGTTGGAATCTTCAAGTCTCAGCTCGAGGTTATTGAGTTTGTTTAGATCGTTCAACTTAGGCAATTTATTCTTAGAACCTACTAGAATTACTGCATCCACAGCAACTTGCCTGGATAATATCTTTAGTAATATGGATCCAGTTGAAAAAGTAATTATTAATTGTTTTAATTCTGATCATTGTGGACAAAAGGCTATGTTTTATAACGGATTTCTTAAAAATACTGAGAACGTTTGTAGACCTATTACTGGTTCACGGCTGGACAAATTCAAGAACTGTATAGATAGTAAATTAGCATCGTTGCCTTACTCTAATGATCCCGATAAACTTTATTCTACGTTGTTTGGAGCAATAAAATTAGAATTTGACAAGGCATTTCCTCGAAAGAAGAAAAAAGTAGGTCATAAAAAATTTAGTGATTGGGCTACGATAGGAATTCACAGAAGTAGGCTGAAATTGTATGATCTTTATTATGAAAAAACGTTTAACCATAGTCCGGTATTTATTGACTACGTAAGGAATTATTCAAAAATCTTTAAACGTGTCTGTGCTTTGGCGAAATCAATGTTTATCGCACATAAAATTAATCATTCTGATAACAAAATCAAATCTGTATGGAATGTAATTAATACAGAGACAGGTAAAGTGCAGCTTCGCGACTCTCATTTCAGTCTACAAAAAGGAGATAAAATCATTGAATCGGATCACGATGTAGCTCTTGAGTTTGAGAAGTTTTTCTCAAATATACCGATTGAGACTACTCGATCCCTGGATTCTTCGCCTAGTATTTCCGAATCACTTTTGAAATCGAATGTAAGTGAATGCTCAATCATTCTTCCTAAATTTTCTCATGTTTCTCCAGATAGTATAGTAAAGGCTTTTAAATCGTTGAATATGAAAAAGACAGAAGATATTTGGGGCATCTCTGTACGAATTTTAGATTCAATTATTGGCTCTATAGCGCATTACTTAGCGGTTATTTTCAATAGATGTGTCGACGCGGGTACGTTTCCCAATTTAATGAAATTTAGTAAAGTTATTCCATTGTTTAAAAGTGGTTGTAGGTCTGATCCCGCGAATTATAGGCCAATATCCGTTTTACCGGCAATTAGTAAAATATTTGAAAAAATAATTTTAAACCAGTTGTTGTCTCACTTTAATTGTAATCGTTTATTACATGATCGACAATTTGGGTTTACTAAAGGTAGATCGACGACCGATGCAGGGGTAGCGCTGATTAAACATATATTTGATGCCTGGGAGGACTCGCATGATGCTGTTGGCATCTTCTGTGACCTATCCAAGGCGTTTGATTGCGTCGATCACGAGACTCTTATTCGGAAATTAAGCTACTATGGCATTAAAGATAATGCGTTAGGGCTTCTCAATTCATATTTAAGCGACAGGACGCAAAGAGTGGCTGTAAATTGTGCAACATCTTCTGGCTCTAGGGTTAAAATGGGTGTCCCACAGGGTTCAATCCTTGGTCCTTTCTTGTTTTTGGTTTATATAAACGATTTACCGTACCTAGTTCGTGGACTTCTGGATATTGTCTTATTCGCTGATGATACTTCCTTGATTTTTAAAATTAATAGGAAAAAGAATACTTTTGACGATGTGAATACTGCGCTTTCAGAGGTACACAACTGGTTCACGGTTAACAACCTGGTACTCAATGCGAAGAAGACCAAATGTCTTAGATTTTCCCTTCCAAATGTACAGAGAGGAAGTACCGAAATTAAGCTCAACGGACAGGACCTTGCAGTCGTAGATGATACCATATTTCTGGGAATCACCTTGGACTCTAAGCTTCAGTGGGGGCCTCACATTTCATCGTTGTCAAAGAAATTAAGTTCAGCGGCCTATGCAGTTAAAACAGTGCGACGTCTCACTGATGTTGATACTGCAAGATTAGTTTACTTCAGCTACTTCCATAGTATTATGTCTTATGGAATCCTTTTATGGGGTAGTGCAGCGGATATCGAATCGGTTTTCATTTTACAGAAACGGGCAGTGCGCTCAATTTACAATCTGAGCTCCCGTACTTCACTTAGGGAACGATTCAAGGAGTTTAACATCCTCACAGTTGCATCACAATTTATTTACGAAAATATCATTTATGTACATAGGAATAAGAATTATTTTAATAGAAATTCTGATATACAATCTCGAAATACTAGAAGCAGTGACAAATTGGCAGTACCTTATTTTCGCTTGTCAAAAACCCGTAAATCGTTTATAGGAGTGGGGATCAGAATGTATAACAAATTGCCCAATGACTTAACAAGTCTGTCCACTCCTGCTCTGAAAAAGATTGTAAAGCAGACGCTAATTAAAAAGGCTTATTACAGAATTATTGATTATATGAGCGATGGAAATGCGTGGTTAAACTAGTGTTTGAGCTTGACTTACTGTTGGCTTACTAGAAGGATTATTATTATTTTTTTTTTTTTTTACTGTATTTTTTTAAATGTTGTATAGGTAGCTATATATTTTTTTTTTTTATATATATTTTTTTTTATTTACATGTATTTTTATACAAATATTTTTATATTTTTATCTATTTGTGCCTCCCACTATTTCTCTTCTCTATATCTCAAAATTGGTTGCCTGGAAGAGATCGCTCTGTATTATTTTTTCTGTATTACTAAGTAATAAATAAATAATAAATAATTTCAAGTAATATACTAACGTTCATATCGCGCAAGTCTATTTCATTGATCTTATCATTTATGAAAAACTAAATATCAATAAAGCCGATACTAACACGAGCTAAAATTCCTAAGATTCCGAAAACCATCTTCAAATCAATTTGCGCAGTGAATTCTCACGAAGCTTACAGGCCAAGCGTTATAACTCACTTTGCATTATTATTAAGTTATAAAGTCATGAACACCAGTAGCAGAAACTAACACGATCTTCAGCAATAATAACACATTCAGCTGTGTATTACATTACTAAGATCGTTTAGATGGTAAATGATACAGTTTGAAGAAAAGGGGCAATGGATCGTGTTTGTTAGACCGGTAGCAATAAGATGCTCTTTGGCCGTGGGGTGCCCGACATTAATCATAGATTATCTGGCACGCATTGCACTAGAGATATAGTATCACATTGTCCTGGGGCCTCCACTGTGATAGAGATCACTGACTTTGTAGATATGACTTTTTGTATAATTGATTAGAATTACAAAACAAATGAGCCTCGTTATTCAAACTATAAATAAGCAATCGGGTTATTTATAACCAATAATGTAAAGTTCAACGACTTCGTTGAAGCGAAGCCGAAGCGACCGCACGTATCCTGATGATGCCACGTGAAGTGGCGAAACGCGTCGAGACAAATTACTGAATGTTGTAGCGGGAATTATAAGCAAAATAATTTTAACTAATTTCATTTAATATGGATTTCCGCAAAGTAACGCCTGAAACAACTAATAATTTAATTTTTGTTTATTAATTTAAAAAATATAACAATCTATTATTTGATATTTAATATATATTTTGCGTTTTTTCACTATCATCCACGGTTTTTGTATGTAGACCAATTTAACACGTTTTCTAACGTCAAATGTCTGATCTGTGAAATTAATTATTTTTATTCTATATTCTAAGTTTGCGCTAAATAATATATGAGGCGATTCATCTCAACCAAATAAGACCAATGCTATATACAGTGTATTGTTGCAATAAGAAAAACGACTTCCGTCTAACTATTATAATATCAACTACATCTACTGACTTTGAGATGATATCTTTATAATCTATTAATTTTATTAAGCGTATAAAATGTACTAGTATCCTTAAATTTCTCCATTGCATCATTAAAAAAAATTGTAGCCATCGTGGTTGCGGTAAGACTGGTAGCTTTCAAAAACCATCAACAATCTCAAAGGTTATGTTATTATTAATTATTTGTTTAGCGTTTTCTATTTTAATTTCAACCATATAATATTAAATAGATTCTATAATCATTAATATAATATTATTAATGTCGTTTAACAGTCTCTCAGTGTAATATATACAAGTGCTCGTATATTGTTATATAGACGCAAAGAAACAAAAAAGAAACAGAAACAAAAGAAATAAAAACATTTTTTACAGATAACAATATACTTACAACAAAAAAAAAATTAAAGTTTTGGAATGGCCTAGAAATTCTCCAGACATGAACCCCATTGAGAAATCATGGTAGCTTCTGAAAGGGGAAATAACAAAATCAGCAATAACTACAAAGAGAGAATTAATTGAAAAGTTGATTTTAGAATGGAACTTCTCCATCTTCGAGACACTATTCAATCATGCATAAAAAGCATGCCTCGACGAATAAACTACAAAATATTGACTAAACATGTAGGTATTACAATAGAACTGATATAATAACCACAAATTACTAAATATTACATTAAAATTAGTTTTATTTTATTGTATTTATTTATTGATTGAACAATGAAATTGTATATAGCATTTAATAATTTGCTGTTTTCTGTTATTAGTATGAAAAAATCACGTTTTTCTCCCGTCTAATAATATGGCAAGGCATTGTAGATGATGTTAATTACTATTCTATATCTATAACTAATCTTCTATAATAAACCGCAAACTTATTCTAATTTAAATTTACTATTCGTGTTCTGTATATTCTGGATCCCACGTCACAGGCATTGCCTAGTGTGGGACCATCGAGAATCGTACTGTAGTTTTACTTTAATCTATACTATTATATAAAGAGGAAACATTTGATTGTTTGTATGTATTGAATAGGCTCCGAAACTACTGAACCGATTTGAAAAATTCTTTTACTATTAGAATCGTAAAAAATCCCTGATGAACATATGCTATAAAATTATTTTCAATTGTTTTTTTTTTAAGAAATATTACATTTTAAGTTCACACAATTCGATGTCTATGATATTTCTTTTTTTTTTTTGTTCCATTTTAAGGCAAAGGGATCGAGCCCATTCAGCCAGATATATTGTATTTCACTTTATTTTAAGTTCACACAATTCGAAGTCTGTGCCTAATTTTGGCGGGCAAATGTGCTGTCAGTTTTTCAATTGTTTTTTAAGATATATTTCATTTTATTTTAAGTTCACATTGTAATTCATATCTAATTCAATGAAAATAAAAGCGAAAGTTCTCTCGAAATCCGCTTGACATACAGAGATGAAATTTGACAGAGAGGTAGTTTATAGTTAGTTGACGTCTGCAAAGTACGGATTTTGCAACAGGGCCAGATTAGGGAGTTGTAAGGGCTCTCGCAGGTTTGTATATTTTTTTGCTACAAACTAGAAATTTGACGGAGAGGCAGTTAGTAGATTTTGCAACAGGGGTGTGGAAGGCATTTTCTGTTGACTGAAATATGAAACATCTTTAAACTTCACAGTACTTTATATCTTCATTATTACGCAGACGTAGTCGCGGGCAACTGCTAGTAATAAATAAATAAATGAAATATCTTCACTATGCCGGCTTGAGTGTGCTATCTTTTAATTGACATCTCGTTATTTGTATATATGATTATTGCTCCCAAAAATAAAGAGTAATAATTTGTCGATACGTCGTCCGATTTCCACCATTATTATAAGGTGCATCATTGATCCGATTTAAACAGTTCTTTGAAACAATTATTCTGTGTCGGTGTTGCCAGTAATAAATCTTTCGCTACCAACAATTTCCAATGAAATCAATTTCGCTTGTTGATTTTTTACAGTTAACCACCATGTCGTGGGTTATAATATGGACGTTAATTTTTTTACTTTGGTATTTTACTTTAATTTCGTTTAGTTCAGATGTTGGCAACGTTTTGGAGTTCAATATTAATCATGTAAAATATTACTTATTACAATAATGTATTTGATTTTTATTCGTTTAAAAGCTTCGACTGTATGTTATAGCTCATTTATACTGACAATCAACTTAACGACAAAAAAAGTGAGCCGTCACGGGACGCCTGGCAGATGTGAAACATCGAGTTTATTCAAGTCAATGCGTAAAAGACAAGATTACAACAGGAACTAATTATTGCTTAATAAAACAATTCAATATACACGATGTTCACCTCAACACGACAAAGCGCGGCCAACTCGATTTTCAGTTCAGGCGCGACCAACTAGATTTATAGTGTCGTGTATATTGAATTGTCCGGCGTAATAAGTAAAATAGTATAGCGTGGCGACCCATCGCCACGGCAAGCGTCGCCAGGCCTACGATCCGGTTTATACCCGCGCCAAAAGATGTTTCACATAAAAAACATCGTGATTGTTCTATACGGATAATTACATAATTGAGTTTGTTAATTTAATATGCAGGTATTTTTTATTAATTGAAATTTGTTCGTTCGATTTTAGTATTAATAGACGTAAATATAAGTAAAGCAAAAGATGTTTGATATCTGTACGAGAGATCGCGATAAAACTATTCGGCGAACTGTACGAAAATTGAATTTATCGCCGGTCGAAATTCTGGTGTCATAATGGACTTTTCGGAATTCCACGAACACCAACGACGTTTTAAGCACATCTTAAGAAATTGTTGAGTTTAAATTACTATTCATGATATACTTAAAATTGTTTCAAGGAGATGACACAATTATTATTATACTAGCTTTTACCCGTGGCTTCGCTCGCATTTAAGTCATTAAATAAGTATCTGATGTCATTTCAATAGAACTATACTCAATATTTTACTATAGTCAATTGGAAACTATAGTAAAATATAATTATAATTTTTTTATAAAAAATATCCTATGTTACTTCTAGTACCTCCAAAAATATGTGTACAAAGTTTCATGATGATCGGTTAAGTAGTTGTTGCGTGAGAACGTAACAAACAAACTCACATTCACATTTATAATATTAGTAGGGATTTTTTATAAGTTGGTGTTTGCATCGTATATATACCAAAATATATACAAACAAAAACCAAAGTTACATTAGTAGATGGAGGCTTTTCATGAGGCTCGAACACGGAGGTAGTTTATTTACGTCCATAATGACAAAAATAAAAATTTCCAATAATATTGTGCTAAGAGTGATAAAATGTAACGAAAGCCTGCTACAATTTAAAAATAAATTGAAAACGTATCTGGTATTAATTTTTTTTATTCAGTTGATGAGTACTTCAATGATTTATGATTAGAATAACGGTAAATGAAATTAACTAATTAATTGTAACTTTTAAATGATATATAATTATATTGCTGTGCCCTGACCGGGTGTCACATTGACAATAAATTATATTGACATCTTAATTATTACAATTACATTTTATCTTCCCTAATTCGCTCTTGTTTAAAACCTATTAGACAATACTTATATATTGGAAGCTGGATAATGTGCTACTATCAAAATTTGTGAATTAATATAGATTTTTTTTAGATTACACGCGTTGGTGTGTATATAAAAAATGTTTATTGTACATTAAAGAAAAATAGGATTAAAATTGATATATTTTGCCTTGTCCTAGGACAGTGGTCGTCAAAGTTCGGCTCTGGCCCAAATATCCACGGAGCAAGCACATTGTTCGCATTAATAAATATTTATTAAGTATGAAATTTAGTTTTATTTAGTGTAATAAAAGTTTACTAAACAAGCAATTTGACTCCCAATTTTTTTTTAAATTATTGTAATATTCATACTTGGTTATTTGGCTAATAAGTTTGCCTGCCACTGGCCTAGGACATCCAGTTTAACGAAACTGTGATGCCCCATTCACAATGTGCGTTCACATGCGGAATACGGAAGATTTCAGCAACTCAGTTCAACAAAAACAACATTTGTGTGATTTTATTTATTCCAAATCAGATACAGCTTTATAATTTCCGTACAATGATGTTGTTACTCAGATAATAAAAGTAAAAATTTACGACATGTTCGCGGAAATAACATGCTCTTATCACACGAGGAATAAAGTCATTTTGCGGTTCTGATTTGTTATGTTGTACCCGACAATTATATGCCGAATTAACACGTACTACTAAATAATTCTTGGACGTAATCATTGTCGTAGATATTTTTAAGATTGGGTGGGTGTGGACTCGCCGTTTAGGGTTCTCAACGAAAATGGGTTTTTTATTTTAATGTACTAATTAACGCATCATTTATAAGCAAATACTTTTACAATGAAAAATCATTAATTCGTTTGGATTTTGTTAGACAGAGACGACTATATAAAAATGTAAAAAATTATAGCTTCTTATTTCGCGTAAGCTCTTTAGGATCTTGCACATAGTCAGAATCTATGAGCTTTCAGAAAGACATGACGAGAAGGAATCATAAGAAACTCACCAATCCTGTACAATACAATGTTAGTATAATTACGAACTACAATTCTTGGTAAGCTTTAATTAAGAATCTAAAATAACTAATACAATTAATGTAAATAAGTATATAAGCACACCAACATACAGTTCTATAATGAATTACCAATTAACATAACTAATATTAGAAATATTAGTAAATTTAAATATGAATTAAAAAAAAATCGGTTGTCTGTAAAGTCGGTTTACTGACGATAGTTGAACGTGACAACGTCTTAAGAAAACACTGATGGAATGGTAGCATTTTTCAAAAGAAAATTTTAATTTCATTTGTTTAATAGATTTGTATGTATATAGAGAAGGAGGTAATTGGAAATCACAATGAAATTGATCAAGATCACTTCAAGCCTTACATGGAACGTCTCAGAGCGAGGTAACGCCGCATGAGTCATGTTTTTTCGTGCGTGAAGCCGGCTCAATCGAATTATAAGACGTTGTCACGTCAAAAACATATAATGGGTTTGAGTGCCTTGTGATGGTGTAGTCAATATTACTAACTACAGAACCTCAAAAAACAAAAATAAATTTCGCGTACCGTTCCGTTTTACATTCCGTTTTACCGATATTTACTGTTTATGATCTCAAAGGCTTCAATTTACTAATGATGTACGATGTGGTACAGGCTCAATTCACACCTTAAAATTCTTACTGGACGCCCTTAAATTTTCATACCGCCTCCCTCGTAAAGCAAAGGGGAGATTGGTTTATTTATGTCGACTTTTATATTGTTACTAAAATGACTTAATTTCTTTTTTGAATATATATCACTTTTGAGTATTTATAGAAACTTATGTGTATATTGCTGATTAAAATGGATTAAAATTATAATTATCACAATGCATTGTGGCAATAAAAAGAACAGAAAATAAAAACAAGAAAGATGACAATGACAGAACGTGAAAATGATAAACGTCAAAACCTCAAATATTCTTAAATAAATATTTTCGGCCTGTAGAATCGACCGCCACAAGTATTACTTTTTTTAAAATTAAAGCTATCGTAACATATATTTACCAAGCTTTGCGTACTTCTAACGAATTAAGTAATTAGCTAAAGAAACTGTTGCTATTTTAGGAACTGTTAAAAAAACGTATGCGGTTTGCGGGATATTTTTAAAACGCTTGAATATTTAAAAGAACACGGGTATTGTTCTCAAAACAAAAAGTCATAAGTTAAACGGTATTTTTGGTCAAACAAAAAACCGTATAAACTCTTCGTTATTATCTCACCGGTGAGTGGTATTCGTTTTATTTTTTTCTTTAAATTTATTTACTTATTGTGTAATAAAGTACGCTTTTCGCGTTCTTATTTTCCCCTTGTCTAAAATATGTTTCACGATGTTGTATGTGGGGCTCCATGGATCTGAAAATTTTGGATGCGGCTCGTTCGGTATATCTGTAGAGATGTCATAAAATTGTCGTTTGAATATGGTTTATTGTTTCCTTTGGGATAATAGCAATTCTAACAACCCAGAAATAAAAAAATATAATGGATACAGTTTTTGTAGGTATATAAGTGATAGAAAGAGAAACGAGTGTCGTGAACGGCAAAGGAGATATTTGCATCCCTTTCACACATGCCTCAACTTCGACACGATAAGGATATAGTTATCTCTTTCTTTCTTCCAGTCCAAAGGCCAATCTGTATCCATTTGAAGATTGTAGACTGTACATGTAGCGGTTAAAGATGGGCTTTTACACACATTTTCATAATTAAAAGGTTTTATTAAGCTTCACAATCCCTCCTCGTATCTATTTTAAGATATGTTTGCAAACTCCCGATTTTTCTTATTGTTTTTTTTAATAGTGGCTGAAGTTCTATCGCAAATTATAGAAGTGATATTCCCTTTATTTGAGTTCTTTATTCAAAATGAATTTAATCCGTTGATTTTATTAAATCCTTGTCGAAGAAACACATGCTCTCATTTCGAGGGTCGGTAAAGGCGCGTGGTGTTTCAAAAAGGGCACCGGACATAATGTAACAAGATCAGCATCATGTTTACGAGCCCGCCTTGCTCACCAGCAAATAATCGGACCTTTACCACTGTTACCATGATTTTGGCTATAATTGGGATATTTTTTAGAGCACTGGATGCTTTGTTAAGCAAAACAAAGTGATATTCTATAATTAGGTGTATTTACTTCTTAAGACAGTTCGTCAAAACGTCAACAATCCCCGTTGCCAAGATACAGGGATGCCCTTATTTCTTTCAAAATGTTTTGCTTCTAGTATTTTCTTATAATTTTTATGTTTCACCTTCCAACTTTGGTAATAAAGAGTTTTATTATTGTTATTAAAATATCTATATTGTGCATTATTCGTTTCAGATAGTTAACTGTTTTATATTGTTGATAGTTATGTATAGATAAATTTATAAAGATATTATGACGTAGTCAAAAATCACGAACATTATTTAAATAATTTCGACTTTTTACGGATTACGTGGTCACGGCGCGGGACAATAGATGCAAATGTCGGATTAAAAATAATAATTAATAATTCGCAAATATGTTAATTAATTAACTTACATATTTCTTATCAAATTTATACGTTATACATTACTGACATTAAAGGAAACTATCCAAAATCATTCTGCTTACAATTCCCGTCACAACAGTCAGCAACCTGCCCCGACGCGCCTCGCCACCTCACGCGTCTTGATGATGTTGTGGCGGGAATTGTAAGCAGAATGGTTTTGGATAGTTTCCTTTAATACGGATTTCCGCAAAGTAACGCCTGAAACAACCAATTATATTACTGACATTTACACATTTTGTGTTCTTTTTTCTTTCTAAAATTTTGTCCTGTAATAAAACAAAATGATGGTCACTCTGACTTCAGTAGGCACTAACTGACCAGAAGATTTAATTTAACACATTTTAGGTAAGTTTAAATTGAATGTTCTTCTTCCAATCTTAACATCTTTAGTCGTTGTTACAATTAAATTGTTCATACGAGTACAAGACTATGTATTTTGTAACGCAATTAGTACACTTCTTAGGCCCGTATTGAAAAATAACGCCTGAGCGTAGAGTTACTCAGTAAGTAATGTCACTCAGCCGTACAAAACAAAATAGACCAATCACACGCTTGAAAAATTATTAACGTGATTTTTGACCAATGATAATAATCCATTACAACTGTCTACTGTCACCTAGCTGTCATTACGTTCTGTTACACGCATTTATAAGAAATCGTTTCAATCGTTACTTATTACTATATAAATAACAGAAACAAAAAAAATGGATTTAAACTGGATATTTGATATACATATTGCTACTTTATTTTGATTACTGCCTAATGGTTGTCGTGTTTAAAGATTTATTGTTTATTAGTTAATATTTTTACTGGATAAAATGGAATAAAATGCATTTAAGCAATAACCACGTGATACGCGGATTAGATTGTACTTTTTAATATAAATATTTGTATTATAAATTGCACAAACAGGACTATATAGCTATAGTTAGAATGAAAGAGGCTCGCTAGTAAATATCATATTATATTTAAAACAATTAAATATATATCAGCAAGAACATATTAACGATAAATTTATTCATTATTTATTTGTTTACTTAACACTAGAACTACTAACCGGTCAATATGACCGGTTTCAAAAATTCGTCACAAGACTTTTATATACAACCCTACTCGTTATTTTTTGTAAACGATTCTATTATTTACAATTCTACAATCAATTTATTGAATTATATTTAATACTTTGCACGCACAAGTCATCCGGTCATTTTGACCGGTTGGTAAAAATAGGTCATATTGACCGGCTCGTAGTTCTAGTGTTAAGAATAATATTACATACTGTAGTTTTCGATGGTCCCACACTAGGCATTGCCTGTCACGTGGGACCCAAAATACATTAATGTTTTTAAATTCACTTTCATTCGAAATCGTTACGTAATATATTTTATACCAAAATATTGCGTTGTAAATAATAAACAATCACGACTATAGTTTATAGCTCTGCTTGTCATACGATTAAATGGTTGTCATGGCAACCGAAACTGGAGGGAAAACCTTGGCCGTCTTCGATTTACACCTCGATTGTGACTGCTTACATTTATTTTGGGTTGTAAATTTTAAAATAAAATAATTGCTTACTAATTATTTGTAATGTATTTTTTTAAAATAAAATTAATATAGGGGTATTTAAAAATAGCATGCTCTTAACTTGCCTTAAAAGTTTGTATGTTTGTAACGAATTGACTCAAAACTACTGGATTGATTACAAAAATTCTTTCACCATTTGAATGCTACATTATCACTGATCAATATAGGCTATATAAATTGCAGGAAAAAAATAAGGATCCTTACTAAAACTATAATAATGTAAACTAAGGTTGTTTTTAAAATTGTTATAAAAGGCAGGCGTCGCGTCGTTGAAATATGAAACATCATTAAACTTCATAGTACTTTATATTTTCATTACTACGCGAATGACGTCGGGGGCAACAGCTAGTTATATTATATATTATTATAAAAATTAATGTGATAAACCTGTCTAAAATATATTATTTTACTAGTTACTTTTAGTCAAATGACCGCTATCGTATTTTTATATTATATACTAGCTTTTACCCCCGGCTTCGCTCGCATTTAAGTCATTAAATAAGTATCAGAGATCATTTCAATAGAAATAAATTAGTATGATTCCAAATAGTTGAAACTATAGTCAGTTGGAAACTATAGTAAAAAATAATTATTTTTTTATATAAAAAGTATCCTATGTTACTTCTAGTGCCTCCAAAAATATGTGTACAAAGTTTCACGATGATCGGTTAAGTAGTAGTTGCGTGAAAGCGTAACAAACAAATTCACATTCACATTTATATTAGTAAAGGATTTTGATTTATTTTTCTCTTTAGCGTTTATTATTCTCAGTAAAATGCAATACTGTAGTGATATTTGCACGATACAATTTGAACACACGGCCTTTCTCAAAACTTGAACTCTTTATTTGCGTTTCGCAAACACGGATATTCTCCAGCTCAAAGTGAAATTGGCTGATATGTGTCAAGAAGTACTTGTCACCAGGTCAATAATGGTCACAACTCATCACGAATTTCGAGGTGATCGCTATTCACGGTTATAAAAATAAGATATAATGGTAGGTACGTATATGTAAGAATTAAATTAAACGATATAGTATATATATGGTTATAGCAGAAGTTCTCAAACTATGAAAGCGAATATTGAGTGGATCAAATGTAATATGTATGAATAATCCTTCATTCAAGTATTTTCATTTTTAAAAATTCCAATTAGAATTAATAAGATTGCAAGTAGTTCCGCGATTCGCTACTAGGGAATCTCTGAGCATTGTTAATTTTGATTTTTCTGACAGTCTAGATTGAAAATTTTTGTTTGATGGGTCGGGTCTCAGACAACTTTGGGAATCACTGGTTTAGAGGATAAAATTACTTCTATAAAAAAATAGATAAATATTTTAAGTACACAAGTAGGTAATACGAGAAAGCGTACGGACGAGTATGTCACAGTAAATTCCCAAAAGTGACATTCGTCATTCGTTACTCAAAATTTTTATCAAGAAATCGCTTAACCTCAAAATAAATCTTGCCTTTGTCAAGACCTTTTTGCTGGTAACCACCACAGTACGTGACGCCGCGCCGCGTAGTAATGGAATTTAGGTTATTTTTAACTTTTGTCACGCATAACTTAAAGTCTAGTCTGTCGTCCCGGGGTAGTACTACCCCTTTCAAACGAGCCAAGAAGTGATTAGATGCAAAGAGACGAAGTTTGTCGTCTACGGGCTATGAAATATAAATATAGTATCTGTTCGGACAGAATTCGATGTCCAAGCCTAATTTTGGCGCTCAAAACGGGCTGTCAGTTTATTCATTTGTTTTGCAATTGTTTTTTTTTTGTTTTTAAGAAATATTACGTTTTAAGTTCACATTGTAAAAGATATTTAATTCCTAAAATATAATTAAGTATATAAGAAGTAAAGAAGTTTGAATTTATTAAGAGACGCACAGAATTAAAGAATAAATTCGGGTAACTTCTTTTTACATAATTTTTATGTATGCAATGTAAATTTTTTTTACGCAGAATCGTTCAGCTATCAAGAAACTAGCATTAAGATAACTATTGTTTTTTCTATAAATTTTGTGCTCGATTTTAATTGAATTATAAGTTTATGTTTGTTTTTTCTTTATATATTATGTATTTTATTTGTATTCTTTAACTTATAATTCGTAATGTTTCCTATTACTTAAAATAAAATAAATAGGTACTCACTCCCGATAGTATTTGCAATATTGAATCCGCTTGTCAACAAAGCCGAGACAGATGTACTGACAAATGGTTGACTGCAAACAGGTGAATAAATACGTCTCTAAAACGCTTAGTACCCGTTGTAACTTCATTTTTCTCCCGAACGATGCTTTTATAACTCGATATATTTATCAATTAAAAGTTAACAATTATAACCTCTTTATCTTCTAGTGCTGTGCCTCGCTCATAGTGAGGTGACTTACATTAATTGAAATAAATTCAATTTATTTGATATGAAATATTAAATTTATAGCTTTAAATTTACTATTATTATTTTATTAAGTTTATTTAGGAGTATTTGAGATAAATTTCAACAGTTTTTTTAAATATAGAATAATACATAATATGATATTTATTCGTGAGAAAATAATAAAAAGGTGAACTGAGAGAGTTTTATATTTATTAGTTCATGATGACAAATCTTATCTTTAGATGGATATCTTGAATCATAGATACGGACTTCTATGTTATGACTCCCACATACATTTACATGCATTTAACTGACTTTTGCATTTGAGTACACGCAAAAGAATTTCGCGTTTCGTCTAAATACATGCATTTTTACGTCGTACAAAATTATATTTAAAATGCGTTTAAAATGTTTTACTTTTTACTTAAGTTTGTTGCCAAAACTTAATCAATCACTCACAAGTCGTGTAAGGCTGTTTCTACACTTTTTTTTTTTACTTTTTCTTGTTGTTGATAACTAATTGTAGCCAACACTTGATGTATTGTTATTATATGTTCAAAGTAAATATATTATTCGGTACTAATCTAAACTATTATTAGGAAAATATGTATTACAAAATCACATTTGAATCTTATTTGAATTTAAGTATTTAAGTGTTGTTGTGTTGGAAGTTTTCTTTTTAAATAATGTATTATTGATATTTCCCTTACATAAGAAAATACATAGGAAAATGTAACTATATAGGGGAACCCGGGGCGGAACGGGGTACCTAAACTTTGATTGCAATTTTAAAGATTTTGAATGCACCTACATCATTATTTAGAAATTCATGACTTTATTTATTGTTTTTTCATTCAAAACTTGAAGTGAAATCAATATAAATTGTTAATTAAAATGAAAAAATCTTGTTTTTAAAAAAAAGGGAAATTTCCCATTCTGCCCCACCCCCTGGGGTAGAATGGGATACTAACTATGGTCTGCATAGATCACAGATGAGTACAGTCTTATCATCGTCACTGTCTAGACTAACACACAACAAATGTGTATAAGCTCAAAGGCCTCATAAAAGCAACATCTAAGGGCTGCAACCTGTGGGAGTAGTGGAGAGAAACATAATATTACTACATCATTAGCACTTGCTAGATCTATCATGGCCCAGCCCCCTGTAAACCAGGTCTGCCGACTAGTCTTTCTTATATATGTACGCACCATCTTCAGCTGAAATAAAAATACCTATTAATATAAGAGCGCAATAATGATACCCCATTGCGCCCCACCCGTTCTGCCCCGGAACATCGTTTTCGTAAACACGAATATTGTTGCAGGTTACGCTTGCTAGATTTGAAGTTTCGTTACGATTATAATTAGTTAAAAACACATTTCAATAAACAATATATGTAAACTTTCGAGCAAATAATAACTAACAGTGTAATTATCTTAGTGTAACACAGCAAAAATTACAAATTACAAGCTTTTTTCTCAGCCTTTAAAAAATCCGAATCATGCACACTCTCACACTACCAGCTACCATTTCAAACAAAGCAACATGGAGGACTGAACGTCCTGCTGGATGTTCACGCGGCTCAGTCGCCGGGAACATCCAGCAGGACGTTTTCCCATTCCGCCCCGGTACCCCGTTCCGCCCCGGGTTCCCCTGGGATTTTAGTGGAGTTTTATTTTAGAATCGTCTTTAAGCATAAATTCATTTGTTTTGGAATAATAAGCGCAGATTCTACGCTCAAGTAAAGATCTTGTAATTACATATCAAACTATGCTCGAGCGTCGTTTCTGGGGGGGCTACTCAGGCATATCCGAAGTTTCGTGATACAACCGTCACTTCTGTAGCTTACGTGAATTTTGGCTTATAAACACGTAAAAAGTTCGTAAAATTAGTAGCCTATCCGTCGTGACGTCGCTGTCAAATCAGTAATTTCGTGAATGATTACAAGTCCGTAAGTGTTTCTGAGTAGGAACTATGGGCTTATCACGAAAGTAAAACGGATCCGTTAGCAATCGGGATCATTAATTTTTACTAACGACTAACGAGCACCAGCAATCTATCAAATGAACGAAAGATCGAGACGTTCGAAAATTAACAAAAAGTATCTAAAATATTGTAGTTCCAAATCCGCAAGCGGTGGCGCTGCTCAAATTTCCATATAAATCGCTTGAAGCGAACTCGGATAGAAAGCCAGACTAAAATTCGTGATAAGCCCACTGTCTGTATTTTCGTCCGTTTAAACTAGTGACTTGTTCGCAATTAGTGTGTAAATGGCCTAATACATTGAATGTCGATCCACACGTTATACTTGTACCATCACGGCGAAGGTTTAATAGCGTTGGCGTGTATCGCTTTTGCTCCAAATTTCGATTTTTATTTTTAACCCCAAAAGGCTGTAATTAATCATACGGTGGGCGTTCACCTCAAATTGTACGTAGTGGGGTAACAGCAAACATTTTAATGACTTTATGAACTGCATGTACAAGTATATACGTATTGTTACCAAGTTTTTGGGTTATCTAAATATTATATCTTATTTATTTACCGCGAAATTATATGGTTGTAAATTAATCAAAATAAAGATATTATTTCGCTGTGAAAGACAGTATTGTATAGGGTGATTATTGCTTATTTTCTTTTATATAAAAAATATATTAATATTACCCTTAAACACGGGAAAACAGAACACAGTATTACTGGCAACACACATTTT
>JAPWLS010001204.1:0-38805 GCA_028551675.1 Tineola bisselliella
AACTTGCGGCTAACCCTATAAAGCGGCTAAGTTATAAATCTAATGCCAACCACCTCAGGATAATTTTACCCCCTTTATGGTTGATGTAACTTTGCACTAAGTGCAGTTATGAGAAACTTAAACGTAAAATAACACCTGAGATGAACAAGTAAATTCTGATGACGTCATGGCACATTCATAAAGTATAATGAGGGAGTATATTATTATAACTCTATGATTTTTTATTGACGTGACAACGTCTTATAATTCGATTGAGCCGGCTGCACGCACGAAAAAACATGACTCATGCGGCGTTACCTCGCTCTGAGGCGTTCCATGTAAGGCTTGAAGTGATCTTGATCTTGATCAATTTCATTGTGATTTCCAATTACCTCCTTCTCTATATACAATATACATACAAATCTATTAAACAAATGAAATTAAAATTTTCTTTTGAAAAATGCTACCATTCCATCAGTATTTTCTTAAGACGTTGTCACGTTCAACTATCGTCAGTAAACCGACTTTACAGACAACCGATTTTTTTTTAATGGTTTTCCAATATCGTAGGTAATAAATTCATATTTAGAATTCCCTGACTCTAAATTAGACACCCAGAGCAGATGTCAGAGTAGATCCGAAGCAAGCATTTACTCTTAGTCGTCATTTCAATTCAATTTTTTTATATAATTTTTATTGGAATTTTAGATAGTACTAATGCAACTTTGTTATGGGTACTTTAATATATTAGTGTCAATCATAGACGTACTAATTAGCATTATGAAACAGTAGAATAAAATATTGATTATTTCGACTTTTAACACTTGAAAATAACATATTATATTTACTATGACAAGAACTATGAGACATCACTATACGATTTAATTATATTTAAAAGACTTTATGAGGATTACTTTATTTAATGACAATCGTCATTTTCATGACTAAAAGCATATACTATCTAGAGTTAAATATTAGTGTTTAAAAAATGCAACGTTAATGTTAGTCTATTGTTTCCCATTCAGTACTCACACATAAAAGCACTTCGTGGCTCGATACAAACCGCTGTCAAAGAGCTTAGAAAGCGTGCTTTCATTCAACGCCTTTCAGTACGATGTCACTCCGAAATGCAACATGATTTCCCTCCGGCTAGGCTATATGCTTCATGCCTAGGAAACATTTGCTTACGTCTCGTATACACTAGTTAAAATATAATCATAAATACATATAATATATAAACATATATACATACATTCCAACCTGGGGCTACTCAGACGCACTTCGGACGAAAATACGGACGTTTCCTACTCAGGAACACTGAAATTACGGATTTGACAGCGACGTCACGACGGATAGGCCACACAATGCTTATTTTACGGATATTTGACAGGAATTTTTACGGGTTTATATGTCAAAATTCACGTAAGCTACAGAGGTGACGGCCGTATCACGAAACTTCGGATATGCCTGAGTAGCCCCCAGGACATCATCAAGACTCTATGTGTATCAAAATCACATACACGAAAAAAATAGGAGCTATCGTATTTTACTTTATTAGTTACTAGCTTTTACCCGCGGCTTCGCCCGCATTTAAGTCATTAAATATGTATCAGAAATCATTTCAATAGAAATGAATCAATATGATTCCAAATAGCTAAAACTATAGTCAGTTGGAAACTATAGTAAAAAATAATTTATTTTTTTTAAATAAAAAGTATCCTATGTTACTTCTAGTGCCTCCAAAAATATGTGTACACAGTTTCATGATGATCGGTTAAGTAGTTGTTGCGTGAAAACGTAACAAACAAACTCACATTCACATTTATAATAGTAAGGGATTCGTAGTGTAGAAACGGCTTAATTTTCTAAGAGCGTTCACTAACATCGACGTAATGGTGTTTGTACAGACTCTCAGTGGAGCAATGGCATGAACAGTACGCCCCCTGCATGGCTGTAAGAAATCGTGCACAAAACAATTGATAAACGTTTTTAATTATTTACATTATTTACAATTATCCATACTTCAACAACATTGTGCATACAAATTTTCAATTACAATAAATTCCATTATACGTACAAAAAATGTTATTCAATTTTATAATTTTTATATGCGAATTATTTTTAAAATTGTATCAAAATACAGTATCTATAATATATATTCAGATCATAAACATATAGTACATCCAGAAATAATGTTAGTGCGGATTTTGAATGCAGAACAGCTTCGGCACACACAGCTGCACCATTCCTGCATTAAATATTTAAAGCTGTGTACATCGTATCAGTTTATAGATCATAATATACGAACATTGTGTTCAAGTTTAATCATAATTTATTAAACACTATTGTCTTAGATTGTTCTTGGCGCTCATTTTGTTTTTTATTTTGTGTACAGTCTTGTCGCAACCATGATGGCTGTAAGACTTTCGAACTACTTCAACGGATTTATTCATTAATAAAATAATTTCATAATAAAGAAAATTATTTAAAATTATTTTGCTTATAATTCCCGCTACATTAGATCGATAAAGGAAAATAACCTCCACCAACATTCAATAACTTGTCTCGACGCGTTTCGCCACTTCACGTGGCATCATCAGGATACGTGTGGTCGCTTCGGCTTCGCTTCGACGAACGACGAACGTTAGAATATGGATTTCTGCAAAGTAACGCCTGAAACAACCAATTAGAAATTTTATAATATGTATTATAGAACCTAACTAATTGAATTATGTGTTTGATATAAATTTGCGATATGACCTTTTCCAGTTGTATAATATTTTAATTTCGAACTAAATTCTAGTTTTAAGTATAATAGCTAAAACATCATGGTAAATTAGTATTTTTTTTTTGCAATAGATTTATTTCTTATTCTATGTCAATATTAATATAAAAAGAATATTTTATATTTTTTAAAATAAGTTATTAATTATTTCTTACTATAACTCATCCTTATTTTAAAAATAATCTAATGTCTTATTTCCAAGTTCAGACTGAAGACCGTAACTGTATCCCAGATAATTAATTCCAGATTACAATGGGCTTTTGTTACTCGTTCAATTACTTTACATACCATACGACTCACCAATTAATCGTCACATTTTTGATTCAATTATTTTTACTCCAATTTTGCCCTGGTTATTTTTAGTCAGATTACAATCGTACATTTTTAATTCAGATATTTCGAATATGTTTCTCTGTAATTAAAATTCTCTTTTTTCCTTTTTTTTGGGAGGATTTAACGCTAAAACGGTAACGGTCATTTGACTAAATATAACTCTGATAACAAATGAATTAATTTTATTTTACATTTCTATAGTTAAATGAATTTCACATTCGGACTTTTAACGACGCTATAAACTTTTAAAACGTTGAATTAAATTAAACATTATTACGTCACATAGTTTTTTTTTAATATTAATTATATTATGTTCGCCAATAACCTCAAACAACAATATAAAAATCGCCGGGTCCTATTAACTAGACGAAACTATAATAACATTATGGCATTATCTTTTATTTTGTTCAAATACCTTAAAAATATTTATTTTATTTATTTATTATTTAAGAATAATACATAATATGGTTTTCGATGGTCCCACACTAGGCATGAGACCCATCACTTACTCACTTACAAAACTTTAATTACTAACATTACAACTATAAACTTTTTTTCTTTATATCTTTATAAAAATTTAACAATAATAATTTAATGTAAAAAATATATTTAAATTTTCTCAATAAATTCTAAGATACTCAATATAATAACGAAGAATCTACACAAATAAACTATGCACAATAACTACTTTAAATGGCTCTTCTGTTTAATTACGATTTTATAGATCCTTTTCTAAGCAAATGATAGACCCATCACTTTCAATTACACTCGTATTAAAACCGTATTTCCATGCGTATGAGTAACTTGTCCTAAGCCGGGATAGCGGAGGCGACGTCTGCTGCTCAATGAACTAATCACTAAAGATAGCATGCAAAGGCAACATTATATATTGGTAAAGTTAACAACGGCGTTTCACAAAGAACAAAAGTCAGAATCGGTAAAGTTAAATTGGAGATCACAATCGGTATCCGCGGAGTTGAGATGAGATACAAATGAGGTTACTATTCTTGTATGTTTTGCTTTGTTGCATTAACTTTTTTTAAATAATACACACTGTGAAATATAGAATGAATACGTTACATTGTTTCTGAGACTCTAAAATGAAATTTTAAAAGATGAAATTAAATGATTTTTTTACTTATTATGATGAATAGCGATAAAATGTTTTTGTTTTATTTAAATATGTTTGAACTGTTGTTATGACTCGTCTGTAAATGATTTAATCATCAGAGTCCTAATTATACTAATTAAACTTCATATACAATGTAGCTACACACAACGTATCTCGTTGTATCTTATATTCAATTCTCCATTATTAATCTTATAAAACGTGTACCAACAAACATAGCAACAAAATATCTATCAAGTGAATCTATGTACAAAATTTAATAATAAAAATTCTAAATTGCCAAAACAACCCCCGACGTCTACTTAAAAAATTTCAGATTGACATTAATATAATTATGGAGGTAGGCAAGTTCATCATGTCTGCATTTCGTCATGGAGAGTCCCCCTTATAACGAATTTTGTTCCCATTCTACATTTTGTTCTGTCCCTTTAATATTTTTTACGATTAGTAATCTTTTTTTGTATAGCAATCCAGTACGATACACTATTGAAATTATCAGTATCAAAGCGAAAAATGTAACCTTTCCGATAAATAAATGCACAAAAAATCTTTTAAACTATTTCAGTAATAAATGTAATGTTCCGTATGCAACCTTTCCGCTGGTCCTAAAGGTTAGCTCCTAGATAATTCACAAGAGCATTAAGTTCGCCTTTTGTATGCAAGTACAAAAAAGTTTTAAACAAATAAATCAAATCCGCGAATAAAACAATGATATTATAGTTATCAAGGGGATACAATAACAAGATGTTTAGGTAAACCGTCAAGGGAAAGCTAAAGGAAGTACGGCTGCAGAAAATTAACAATTACTTAATGGAAAATGCACGTAGGGGAAGCGAGTGTGTTTGCACAGCACTACAGACCGAATAAGAAGGGACGGTTTCTTTGTTGATTCTAAGAAAATTTGTTTCAAGCTATTGTTGTGGTAGTAATTATTGGGTACAATGAATAATGATTATTATTTATGACGTCACGATTTGTTGTTTGTTTTATGTTATTTCCCTATTCCAATAATCTATACTAATATAATAAAGAGGAAACATTTGATTGTTTGTATGTATTGAATAGGCTCCGAAATTACTGGACCGATTTGAAAAATTCTTTTACCAGTAGAATTCTACATTATCCCTGATGAACATAGGCTATAGAATATTTTCAAAAACGTTAGGGATCCGTATGAAAACTTCAATAATGTAACCCAAAGTGTGAAAAAAAATCATCAAAATTAAAAATCATTAAATCATTATAAAATGATGTACTACAGTTTTATAGAGGACATCAATATCTGCAAAAAAAGTCAGCGACACCATATGTCTAACTATTACAGCTATGTCTGAATAACGGCTTTATCATGTTAAAATTCATATTACTTTATATCTTCATTATTACGCGAACGAAGTCGCTGGCAACAGCTAATAAATATATAATTAAAGAAATTCCACCCAAAATTTAAATTATAGCATATTCAGTAGAATAATATTAAACTTTTTAATTCCTAGCTTCTGAAAGTTGTTAAAATATTTAGAATCCCCGGACACTCAATTTGTACAGTCCGAATAAATTCCCTAAACGATAATTTTATGTAAACCTTTATTTAGTATTTGAATAAACAAATAATAAAAGACACACACAAATACAATTATTATTTTTATATTAAACGGCCGTTTTATTGCGCTCAGCGATCACCTCTGCTTTCCCAGCTTAATTTATGCACTTTCAAATATTATCAAAAAATACATACAGGCATAATAACGACGAATTCTAGTCCTTGTAACATTGTAACCTTCAAAGGTTAACGACCTGACCCAATTAGTATTCCAGTGATCCCGCCGGGACAAAAAGCAATTGTGCATTCATGTAATTGATTATGGTTATTGCTTTTGCAGACCATTACATATATATACACAAGCATTATAGTTAGATGTAGATTAATGTTATGTGCCTACATTTATGTATAGCTATAGGTATACACCGCAAAGATGTTAGCATTACATTTCTTTGCTAAATATTTCAATTTAACAATAATATTAGAAACTAATAAACTTGCTACATATTTTCTAATAATTACATCGCCTACCTTATTTTTTGCCGGTGTAAATACTATGAAATAGGTATCTACGAAACGCGATAGTTAAGAAATAAGAAACCTCAATGATTCGAAACAGTAAATGAAATTTAGTTTATTAATTGAAATTGTTCATTATTATTATTATTGTATTATTATATTGCTATGCCCTGACCGGGTGTCACATTGACACTAAACTGTACTGACATCTTAATTATAATTG
Organism: Tineola bisselliella; assembly: GCA_028551675.1. Classification (NCBI taxonomy): domain Eukaryota; kingdom Metazoa; phylum Arthropoda; class Insecta; order Lepidoptera; family Tineidae; genus Tineola; species Tineola bisselliella. Next base: position 6,512 of record JAPWLS010001204.1, read on the forward strand.
TGACATGCAATAAAGATATTTGAATTTGAATGTTTTAAAATACTTTCTTTCTCCGCCTGCGATCACGGAGTAATATTGGCACTCCTTCGCTGTTTCGACTAGACGAGGCAAATGTTCACATCTCTTTCAATGTAATCTAGACAAGGTCAATAAACTTCATAAGGTGTTCGCAGAAAATAATCACTAAAACAACACTTCTGACGAATAATATTAAGGGAAAAACTGTTTTGAGTAGAGAACTTATTTGCTCTGCACTTCTCTTACATCCTTCAGTTAGAATTGAGGTTTGTGATTCTGTATATTAAAATGTCGATTGTCGGTATTTGGTAACGAAATTCGATGTAAAAACCTGTTAGGATATCCTAAACTTGTATAAATTTGACAATATCTATATATATAATATATATATATATATATAAAACTCAAAGGTGACTGACTTAGTGATCTATCGACGCACAGCCCAAACCACTGGACGGATCGGACTGAAATTTGGCATCCAGGTAGATGTTATGACGTAGGCATCCTCTAAGAAAGGATTTTGATAAATTCCACCCCTAAGGGTATAAAATAGGGGATGAAAGTTTGTATAAATCTTATTAGATTTTCGACTGATTGAACTGAAATTAAAGATTGGAGTTACTATGATGAAGACGTTTTTACACACGCTAAACAAAAATAAAGCCGCAAAAACTATACCTAATTAATAATAATACTTCTTAACGGGAGCGAAGCCGCGGGCAACAGCTAGTTATAAATAAACATTGAATAATAACATCTGGTTTACATATATTGGTTTTCACACAGACTTCGTTTAATACTTCTCTAACACGTTTAAAACAATTGTAGATTAAAAAATTTAAATAGCTTTAAATTTAACGATAAAATAGGTAAGTATAAAAGAATACCACCACACACGTAAATGTATTTGTATTATTTTATGCGAATGGGGGATTGAACATGTGAGAAAATAATTTTAGCCTAAATTTTGTGCGATCCCAAAAACTGTTTCAAATATTGTGGAAAAAAAATCAAAGTCCATTGATGGAATCGAAATTTATTTCTGAAAACGCATAAAACAGATTTGCAAGCAAAACATGTGCATCGGCATATAAAAGCACATTCAAAACAATAGACAAAATTCTTACGCGTCCAATCCGATAGCATTTCAATGAGACAACGCTTAATTTCTATCATTTTTCTTATCATATTCCCATTGTTTGTTAATTATTTGAATAAACAAATATGTAGGTAATAATAATAACTACATAAACATAAACTATTTCCTTTACGGATAGCCGAAACGTTAACGTTAAAAACATTGTTTATTTATAAACACTTACAGACTTACTCCATAAATACTTAAATCGCATATGACGTCAAACATTTTTTGTACATTTGACATTCGATTCCTCAAGCCGGCATAATGAAGGTGACTGTTGCACATATTTGTCTGTATTAACAGTTGTCTCCGTTCAAAGGGGGCTACTCGTTTCCCAAGTTTCGTGATATGGCCGTTTCCCCTGTAGCTTATATGAATTTTGACATATAAACCTGTCCGTAAAATAAGTATTGAGTGGCCTATCCGTCGTGACGTCGTTCTCAAATCCGTAATTTCGTGAATAATTACGTGTCCGTAAGTGTTCCTGAGTAGCAAACGTCCGTATTTTTGTCCGAAGTTCGTGCGCCTGAGACGTTAGCTTAATATGTAGTCATATGTCAGACTAATATAAAAAAAAAAAACCTTTTAGATTCTTCAATCAAGTTTACAGACATATGCTTTATCAAATTCAGTGTTATTTGCTACAAAAGCTAATGTAGCAAACGGAATTTACGATCGATTTAAACCCTAATCTTAAATCTAGACAACTTAGACTTTTCCCATTTTCTACGAATGAATGTTAAAACGAAAATTTCTCTCACTCTTAACTTACAAAGTGTTTTCTTTTCAGCACTATATCTTCAGTTACAGTCACTGAGCTTTACTTAAATTATTGTTATGTTAGGTAAATGTAATTGTTATTAATAATTTATTAAATAATATTTTGATATCAGGTTTATTTTGATTATTTTAATCATAAGTTTTGATAGTCACAATTTTTTTAAATATATTATTATCACATTTGCTGTTAATTATTATATTGCTGTTATTATTATCACATAAACTGTTAAGTTACAAATGCAGTGTAAGAAAAAGACAGCTATTAGTGAAGTGTTTACGAGTCATATCCACTATGCCAACTTAACACTAGATTTACCAGCTTAAATATACCTATTTCTACCTAAACCAAAAAAGTATATATTTGTTACAAATATATATAAAATAATATAAAATTCATAAAACTAATTCTTCTGTTATAGATTAGAAGATTAGAAGAATTAAAGAAAATGTTACACGCAGTAGGAATTTTAATTTGATCTTGCAAGACCAGTCATTTTGACTGGTCTGGTAAATTTAGTGTTAATAACAATTATACCTGACTGCTTTAAAGCTAAAATATACATGCCGCAATAATCAACAAAACATCTATGCCGTTATAAATGTTTACTCAAAACAAATAACCAAGTCATAATAGGTACGTTTACTCCATATACGTCTAAAAGTCACTACATTTTGTCGTTTGAAAATTCAAAGCTACCTAAATGTTATTTAAGAATGTATTGTAAATGATATGTTTCTGATAACCCGAATATTTTAGAAAATAATTTGTGTTGATTGCTTGCTTTGAATATATACTTACTATTTTATCACTTATATTTTAGTTATGAATTACAATGTGAACTTAAAATAAAACGCAATATTGCTTAAAAAAAACAAAAGAAAAAACTGACAGCACGTTTGACCGCCAAAAAGTATTTTAAACAATAGCTTCGTATTTCACACCTAGTTTTAGTGTGGTAACTATAAATAAAAATAAAGATAAAAAACCAAGGTACCTACTGTAAATTGTTTATTAAATTATTTATAAAAGATTGTGTACAAAAATGTTTAATATTAAACTTTCAACTCTTAAAGGAAGATGCTCGGAGAGTATTTTCACTTTCATCTCGCCTCCCGTCGACAATCTACAACGATGCAAGGAAAGCGCCTCAAAGAAAATTCTGCTTAAACTCAATTTCATACCGACACACATATAGTGGCTTACGAACACCATAATTTCTGCATTTCTTGGGATAAAATTAATATTATATTAGAAAAAGAAACACAATAAATATTTAACTCATCACAACTATGTACTTTATTCGTCAATACGTGTGAAACAAACATTAGATTCGAAATATAATAATAATAATAACTCTTTATTGCACAAAATTAAAATACCTACATTTAAAGAAAAGAAAAAAACAAAAGGCGACCTCATTATTAAGCAGTGATCTCTACCAGGCAACCAACCTTAGGGTAGTAAATCAGGTAGAAATAGTACGATGCAAAAAAATAAAATAAAATTATATATACAAGTGAATAATAAAGATACAAATTATACTAAATATACATTACAAAAAAGTATACCTACATATAAAATATAGCACAATAGCTATGAGATTTCGAAATATATTTTAACCAGATTTTAATTAAATATTTAAAAGAAAGATAAGCAAGCTTATTAAGGTTGTTAACCCAGTCTAAATACCACAATCAATTATAGTACAGTTAAAATATATATACAAAAAATAATAATATGGTATGATTCTCATAATCCATGGCCAATGTAGTCGGCTTGCACCTCCAACGAAGCATGCCGCGGTCGCCGCATGTGGCATATACGACGCTCTGAGCATTTCTTTAATTTCCTCTATCTTGCGAATCGTATCACCCTGCAGACTGTGCAATTTACCATTCTAACCATTGTCTGGGGTTGAATGTGGATAATCTTCATCTGTTTGGTGTTATTAGTTTTTCTACTTCGCATTACAACAAAGGAAACAGTATACAATAAACATAATACAATATCCTGATCTGAAGGACATGAACAAGACAAGGAGAGGACAAACTATATTATTATATTCTATACCTATTTTTAAAATAGTATATCTATAATAACGCATTTATAAATATTTGTTTTGACCGAGATTGAAACCCGGTACCTTTGTAGACCAAACTGGTAAGCTAACCACCGCACTATACAGGCTTAGGTTATAAATTTCACGTATAATTTGCCACACAAGCTCATATTTGACTTGTCATATTTTGTTGAAGCATTAAAGGTAAATAACTTCTAAATAAAGTTGTCAGACTATAACTTAAAAGAACTGCAGCAAAGTGTTACCCACATACATAACTTTATCACATCAAACATGGGGTAGGCACACTAACTTTTCCTATTTTGTATGCGACACGACGCTCTAACGAAAAACTGTTTATCTTCAAATATTCGGCTTACGTGAATTAATTTCGTATATTTCCAATGTCTAATTTTTTATATGACATATTTTCGACAATACATCCTTATACAAAATCGGATAATAAGTACATTTTTATCATTTAATTTATTATTTATTGACGATTTCAAATTCTAAAATCAAATGATATATGTTTCTAAGAAAATTTATTTAAAGAATTCGTCCCATGGGCCGAATAAGAGAGACGAACCAAAACATTTATGTGTACAGGGTGCGCAAGATTTATGGTCGCACGCACGGACAGTCCGGGACAGCGGACAGTTGCCCGGACACTCTCAGAGATTAATTGCAGCAGTTTGCATTGCCTACTGGAACTTTCTAGCATATTCTTTAATGTTGAATTTTGCTTTACATAAATGGGGTGGACGTTTGTTTGTTTAGCGCAGTATTTTATTTTAGAATTTTAACTTTCTTTTTTATTACACTCTTTTTTAGTATTCAGAGAATAGTAGATAACTCAATTAAACCATTTGATACCGCTTGTGAAAACAAATGACAATTGACTAGCAACACCTAAAGCTAGCTGCGAATTGAATGGCTGCAAAGCATCCGAAAATATTTTAAATTTAATAACAAAGACTATATTTATACATTTCTATGTACGTATATTGTAACAACAACGTAGAGAGAAAACAATTTACATATCTTCATTAACGTCACCGAGGAAAATTATTGGACGTGCGTACCCTTTCGTGCCAAAACCTCGTAACTTAACATTACCCACTCACGCTAGAAATCAGTTATTTTGTTATTTACAACCTTCTTTTCAAACAGACTATGTAAACATCTATTTAGTTTTAACCTTAAAAAGTGTTAACAGAATGCTGTTTTTTTGTTTTTTGTTTTTTGTTTTTGCAGATATTCTAAAATCATCCCGTTTAATTTTAGAGAAGACTTATCTAAAGCTGATTTAGATATTTCTATGTACAGTCATTATCTAGCAATTTAACTTCAGTATTTATCGTAAGACACTAACTAGGCGTGACATTATAATATATTTTTCCAATAATTTTTTTATCAAACGTTGTGTTTGTTTGTTTGTTTATGCTGTTAGAATATTTAATATAAACAAATTACACAAGCACTACCTGCATTCAATTATATCCACTATTTCAATTAGCTTAAAAATTAAAGTTGCAAATTATTTTTGGTTTGGTCTTGATAACAATTAAATTAACATAGATATTGTTTATTTTCCTAACTGAAGTAGGCTTTGTTTTAACCCTAATATATGGATGTGTTTCTCTTACCCGTTCTATGGCGGTCCTAACTAAAAATCGGTTTATTTACGCTCGTTATTATGTATAAAGCTTAAGAGACTATCCGGTACAATTGAGATAACGAACGGGATTTATTTTTAAAAAACTACATAAGTATATTTGGAAATTTTAATCGTATTAAACAATGTAATATTAGTGTTAAAAATATATTGATCAAAAAAAAATTACAAATATTCGCTTAACACTAGATTTACCAGACCAGTCAAAATGACAGGTCTTGCAAGATCAAATTAAAATTCCTACTGCGTGTAACATTTTCTTTAATTCTTCTAATCTTCTTTAATTTATAACAGAAGAATTAGTTTTATGAATTTTATATTATTTTATATATATTTGTAACAAATATATACTTTTTTTGGTTTTGATAGAAATAGGTATATTTAAGCTGGTAAATCTAGTGTTAAATGAGTTTTTTACAAATTTATTTTAAATATAAACATAAATATATACTATTTCTATTCAATTAGATTCTATTTGGTAAAGCCAAATGTAGTAATTTTGATTTTCATACGCTGTGATAGTAGTCGTAGTGTTATGCAATTTATGATACATCAAGACGATACTAATTGTCATTCCGAATGGAATAGCACTAGTTAATTATTCAATGCCTAACATGTTTCATTGGATACGTGATACTGAATATTCTTGACACATTTCTAAAACAATAATAGAACCAAATACGAATTTACTAATTTATTTATTCATAATATTCAATTGTTATTTTACATTCTTTTTTTTACTTTTAGTTTCGACCGAAACTTGTCTGAGTAGAGATTAAAACGTCAGTCGTACGAAACAATATAGACCAATCACACGCTTGAAAAATTGTTGACGTGATTTTTACTAATGATAATAATCCATTGCAACTGTCCACTGTCATTACGTTCTGTTACACGCATTTATAAGAAATCGTTTCAATTGTTACTTATTAGTATATAAACAACAGAGAGAAAGAAATGCAAATGTATTGTAACCTGTGTAATCTGATTTATAAATTGTCATTCACTTTTTTTTCTGAATTAAAATTCAGTTTTTTTTATTATTATTATTTTATGTACAGGCTATGATTGACGAGTTTCTTGTGATATTCTTCTCGCCATACGTCTTTAATGCCTATGCTAATAAACGATTTTCATTTCATTTCATTTCAATACTTAAACTGAATATTTGATATACTATATAATATGTAATATATTACTATTTTACTTTGATTACTGTCTAATGGTTGCCGTGTTTAAAAATTTGTTATTTATTAGTAAATAATTATTACTACATAAAATGGAATAAAATGTATTTAAGCAACGTTATCTCTGAATACGCGCTTTAATATTGTAAACGGAATACCATAAGACTACGAGTGATCATTATACAAATAAATGAAAACAATTGAAATTTTGATTCATTTGTTTTGCATAATATATTTTTTACATACAAGAATAACCATTCTGTTTGATCGCGGATCACGGATGAGTGGAATTAGCAACCTAATAGAGCATTACATAGACAACTAAATTATATCAAGCCGTGTAAGTAGGTGTCTGATTATTTGAAGGGTTATTATTGGTTAATTTCAGATATTCGTGTATGATTTCAAAATAATTACCGACCTTAGACATATTTTTACTTACATTGTCATAGGTGTAGATATATCGAGCGATATTAATATTTTGTTTTGTGTAGATTCTCATTTTAAGTATCTCAGAAATCATTGAGAAAATGTTGTTTTTTTAATTGTTAATAGGACCCGGTGATATATATCAAAAACCTTTGACATTAAGTTACTTTTAAAATGATCAAAAACAAATTATCTAGTAATCATTAATCAATGTCAGAATTTATTTTAATCTTAAAACATAAAAAAGGATTTAACGTCTTTTGTTTTTGCGTAAAATTATTGTAAAACTAGATAAGAAAGTTATTCACTCCGAATTGTGTTCAGATAAAGTTTTTCTTAATATTATCAAACTTCATTTAATAAAGGTCACCAATTAAAAATAAAACCTGTTTTAATTAAATTACTAAAAACAATAATAAAATTTCATCCACAATCCCAATTGTACAATAAATTCAGAGGAATATTCTATTGAAATGTATCAGGACTACTCTGGGGTGAAATTAAACGCCTGGATACTCATAATAATTTATGCAACAACACGGAATGTAAGCTCTACTTTCACCGGCATTATAACGTTAAAAAATTCCACATTTCTTTCAGCCTTAAGGTCTGTGCAGATGGATGTCTACAATATATTTTTATAGAACTTTTTTTTAGAACTTCCATGTTGTGTAAACAAACCTTTGTGGACAAAAAACAGGCATTATAACGAACACTTTAAAAAATCTGATAAACTAAGACAATATTTCAAAGTTTTTTCTTTCGATATTCTATAAATATTACAAATAAAACGATATAATTCACTATAAATAATTAACTACAAAAATAACCATCCGAAAAATTACAAATCTGTCAAACTTTTTTTTTTCTCTAACTGGGTTAGTCTATGGAAACAATAGTGATGTGTACTAATGTAGAATAATGAATGATCGTGGCAAATATTAGAAATTGTTACAATGATAAGAAATAGTTTAAATGTAAATTATTATAAATTATAATTATTTTTGTGTTATTACCAGTGCATTTTTTTAAACATTTAATAAAAGAAATCACAAAAATCGTAAATGTGGATCTGACAAAAAGGCATAATAGACAACACTGACCATCGCAACCACGCAAATCTCACTCGTTCATTGTCTTTCATGCCGTGTGCGCGTACTTCCTTCATCTTTGTTCTGCTTATTGGTTACTATTTTACGACGACTTATTTTTACACATTACGAATTTTGATACTAGTGAATCTTACAGTTACTCTAATTGTGACGAATCGAATAAAGAGAATTAATATCAAAATACGTTTTATTTTATTTTACTTTTGATCAATTGATCAATCGGTCACTTTTATATATGCCCATCCCTAGATCTGTCATTATACCATAAATAATAGCAGTAGGTCAGTTTGTTTACATAACATACAATTTCTAAAAAAAATCGGTATACATACATGTACCTCGCGGCTCAATTTCATGTAATAATACTCCTTTAGAGACTCTGATGAGCAATAATAAACCAAATTAAAACACATTGAATATGTATTAGATCAAATATATCTTGTTCTTCTTTTATTAATGGCCTCAAATGTCTGATGAAGACAATTACGCCAATGTCGAGTATTCGGGCAAAAGCTCAATAAGAAATTACAAAATTTTAATACACACGCAAACCCCAATGTTAAAAAGATAAAAATGTCAAAAACCTAAAATTTTTTTAAATAAGTATTTTCAGCTTATAGCGGTAACCGCCCCGCCACACTTCTGTAATACCGGTTTTTCGTACCTCAGACGGTGGAAGTATACTTTTTTTGTTTTTTTTTTATCTGGTAACATTAAAGTGCCATAATTAGCGCGGTAATCTGTTTGAAAAGTCTTGATTTCGATCTACGGTATTTTAAATATATATATATATATATTATATTTATTTCGCAAGGTACCGTTTGCCGTCAGAGTACTGTGTATGTATATATATATATGAATTGTGATATTTTACAAATAAGCTAATTTCGTTAAAAGCATGAAAATAATATTCTAGTAAACGTCAGTCTGCACAGGCCTTTAAACTCAAAACAATTCTTTTACCCTAATTGCAAATACCATTAAAATATTCAGTTCGTATAGCGCCATGTTTTATTAAAAAGGAATCGCTTTTCACAAATTTAAAAGTGCTTACACTTTCCTTTTGATTTAATTCAATTAATTTATTCTCTAAAAATCTGAGATGGTGCTTTGCAATTTATACTCTGGCTATCTTTATTAATTTTTCATATAAAATATTTATTTTTTTATTATTTATGGTTGGTCATCAAATTTGTTTGTTTTTCTGCTTAAGTACTATTTTTTATATTTATTATAGAAAAATGTGTGTTTTATTAATTATAAGTAATATAATATTGTAAATGACGATCTTAAACAACAGTGGCTCCATCTAGTGGTAACGAAAATAAACACTGCACCTTCTTCTATCTAAATATGTTTATAAATAAATATGACTTTTGCAAACAGCTATACACATACATGAATGCCAACAAAACTCCTGCCTACCCCTAACTGGGATTAAAAGCATTACCAAACGTACATTAACAGCAAATTTCCATAATTCCCAAGCAAATTATATGAACATCACTACACGGGTACCAGCCACCCCCGTTAAAGCGCACCCGCTACAGTCCTAATGGCCTGAAAATGAGACCAGAATATTATACCCTATCATGTTTCGAAGCCTACGAGCTTTAGAAAAGCACGCGTATATAATATATATACACACACACATATATATAAATATGCAATTAATTTACATTTAAAAAATATATTTAACTTTTAGAGAAACTTATGTGTAATATTGCTGATTAAAATGAATTAAAAATATAATTATCACAATGCATTGTGGCAATAAAAAGACAAGAGGAAACAAGAAAGATGACACTGACAGACTAAACGTCAAAACCTCAAATCTTCTTAAATAAGTATATTCGGTTTGTAGAATCGACCGCCACAAACTATTTATATTCACAATTCTATGCCACATAAATGGCTTCATGTCACAATTTTTTTGATTAATTTAATTACTTTTCGGAAACATTGCAGCCATAATGGTAGGTCCTCATCTCACCACGACCACGATAGCTGCAAAGTTTCGAAACAACAAGTTTATTTATTTAAAATGTTATATTCGAATAATTTAATTTAAAGAAAAATTCAACTGCAATTCTTTACTCAAAAGGCTAATAAAATAGAGACAAAAATAACTTCAATAGATATAATATAATTAGCTTCGTATATCTTGTTATCTCATTCTATTTGTTCATTTGTTTTAAACTTAAGAACATGACTACGATTCGTCTGTAGCATTATAAATAGTTTAAACTTTTATTTTTGAGAATCGTAAACTATTTGTACTACAAAACAAAACAAAATCGATATAACATCTAAAACAAAACAATAAATAAAATAAAATATTATTCAATTAGAGTACTCTATGAGGAACTACAGGACAGGCTTAGTAGTATAAATTAATCCTAGCAGAATAAGCGAAGATAAATTTAAAATAAAAACATAATTAATTATGAATAAAATTATTCTTCCGAACATTTCAGACAGAAGTGTAAAATGACTTGTCTATACATGTTTTATAACGGCAGCATAGCGTAGTCCAGTGATTCTCAACCTTTTTGTTGTTGTAGCACACTTTTAACGATTTCAAAATTTGGCTATAAGTTTGGCGAAAATAAGTTTAAAAAACTTTAAATCATACTATTTAATTATATTAACACTATTATATATCTAAAATTTGGCGGCACACTTTTAGAATTTCGTGGCACACAAAAGTGTGACGGCACAGTGGTTGAGAACCACTGGCGTAGTCGCTTGTCATTTTAAAAAATAGTGTTAGATTAATTATCAAATTACTTTAAAATTAACAATGAAAGTTAAGATCTAATTTGTGTTAAGAAAGTTAATTCCATTGTCTACATCGAGCCAGACAAAGCATTTCTCGGGGATCCGAGGGGAATAAGGCTTTGGAGAAACGCACTCTATTATTACTCGATTTAAATGAGACTCCTTATTATAAATTTTCTGTGCTTAAATCACTTATAATTTTATTGTTTTCCAAGTAAAGTTCATTCAAATGTTAAAACACAATATTATATTTTATTATACTGAATTTGCTTAAATTAAAGTTCTTATTTACTATTATTGTTTTCATGTTCGCCAATCTAGTAATAATGTAAAAAAAACTTGTGCCTTTTTTAAATTTATTGTATAAAACAGTGTGTATGTTGGTGTGTTTAGACGTATAGTATGTACTAACTTTATTTACTACAATTGTATTAAATTTATAAGATGCTGTAAATTTAGCAAAAATTCACCTACGAGTTCACTAACATTATATTGATTGACGAGTTTCTTGTGGGTTCTAAATAATAATGTGCAAAAGTCACAATGACGAAATAAAGTTTTTATTAATTTTATGTCTATATTGTATGTATATGTATGTGTATATTATATTTGAGACTAATTGAAATTATCATAATAGCGTATGTGACATATTAAAAACATATTTGTAAACAAAATTCAATAGAAGTTATAAAATTTCGAGAAAACTTAATTACGAGTGCTGGAGCCAATTAAAAACATCTAGCAACTCACAACTAAAGTTTAGAGAAGAAACTTTTAAACGTGAATTGCTTAAATAATGCGGTGAAACTTTCCTTATATATACATATATACATGGTGCTCCGGCCATACAGTAGGACATCCTGTACAATAGGTATTAGGACAAGAAAGTCAGAAACATAACACCTAGAAATTTATACATTTTTTTATATGTATATATGAATAAATATTTCTCAGGTTATGCACCTTCTAACCAATGTATCGCAATATAATGCAATAATATATGTATATATCTGGTCTTATATTTAAGTTAAAAATATCCCCCAGCTACTTCCGAAAATATTCCCGCATCAACGTATGCTTACTAATTGAGGCGTGTCCGGCCATTTCGTTTCGTGGAAACTTTAGTTTCGGACCCTCGGATGAGGCTTGTTACCGACCTAACGAATTCGGAAATCGCACCGAAAATGTTAACGAGAACCAATTTGCGTTCGGAACAAACTGCCCCCACAGGGATGCTTTTGGGACCACTTTTTCTTCGACTTTATCTTGCTTATTTGTTATTTATGTATATCGAAGTGGGTTAAGCAAGGATGAATTGATACATACGTGGATTCACAATTGTATAATACTTCAGCCTCTTAATGTTTTAAGACATCTCTATATGCCAGGCGTTGCCCAATCATTGAAATTTAATTTGTTTTTAAGTTGAGCCGCAACTGAAATAGCAACTATACCAACGTTGCATACTATTCTCTGATGCAAATGATGTCTTTGTTGAATTTTACCACTAGATGACGCTTCTTGCTTAAAAAATGTTTGTAAGTTTGGATACTGCAACTGCATATGTTAATGTTCGGACAATTCGATGTCTGAGCCTAATTTTGCTTCAAACGTGCTGTCAGTTGTTTATTTGTTTTTCAATTGTTTTTAGTTTAAGAAACATTTTATTATCATGTAAATCATTAATACAATTTTTATATATATTACTTGATATTGAATGCCTCACATTTGGTATCAAAGGTCTTATCTACTCCACCATTGTAAAATTTCAAAGCTAATTAACAGAATCCTGTAAGTAACTCCAATCTAAGGAATAATCGCAAATCAAAACTATTTTATGAAAAACGATTGAAGCAATATTTTTATATAAAATAATAATAGATAAAGAGACAGTGATTTAAAAAACCTATCCGTATAGTTATACATAATATAGCGCCAAGACAACCCAGTACAATAATTGGTTCAAGACAAGAAATTATAACTAATTTTTCTTATCAATAAACGTTTGATTTATTTATTATTTTTTAAAAAAAGCGTTGCTTGTCCATTTCATCAGCCAGATATAAGACTTCAGGTTCCTCCCGTTCAGCAAACTGTCGCATACCCGTAACACCACATACACCAAAAGGATATTCAATTATAAAGTTAGCATGCAGTTAGAAATAAAGTACACACAAAATTAGGTTTGTTAGCCGACCGAGGCGATCAGTGATTAATGTATCTGCCCCGAAGCCGTTTGCAGCCGTGCGAGTAATCAATGCCCGTGTTTGTATTTAATTAAAAACAAAAATAATGTTATTTTGCGTTATCTTACATTAATTTTAAATTAACATTAATAGTATATGTATATGTAGGGATTATTATATATTTCCACTAAATATAACTCATCCCTTACAGACAATTAGATTTTCAACCCCGAGGCATTACATTACAGTAAGTGTTTAGCACCCCCACAAACCTGCGCCTCTGTTGCTAATTAGGTTTGCCACGCTTGATCCAATTGCAGAAATATGACAAGTTAAGTTTAGTTCAGTTTATTACACTTATTCATATTGAAATATTTAAATAGATTTTCAATACATATAAAAAATTTACAATCATTACAAGGAAAGCAGTGGCGGCCTTAGCCATTGCGAGGCTCCGGGCGGCAGGCCTTTGCGAGGCCCTTTGTCCTTCGTGAAAAATATGTGTGCGAAAGTATATCTGGTTGTTTAGTTTATGTATTACACGCATTCAGTTCTTCGTACAATTCATATCTATCAATATCACATTGTATATATTCTATAGATCTATAGTTTATTTAATTTGCTTGGGTTGTTGCGCGAGGCCCCTGCAAGAGCGAGGCCCCGGACGATTGCCCCGTTCGCCACCCCCTAAGGCCGCCACTAAAGGAAAGGATACGAAACGCGTTTTTTAAAGTCACTCTCAAAGCAACTCGCGATCCACCACTAACTGTTTTATAAATTTAACAGATGCAATTTAAAACATACTGTTCACTGTCCATTGAAGCATTTTATTATAAACAAATTAAAACAATATATTCGTGTTAAACTTTCCGCTTAATGGATAACAAACCTAAGCCCAATAACGTCTGATAAACATTTGTTTTATGAATAAATTGTAAACTCTGTAACAATATTGCAAATGGTTTCTACAACTGAAATCTCTAGTTTCATTTGAAAATAGAATAATACAATTTTCTGGCGTCAGTCCTACTCCTAACCCAATCACGTTTCACTGTACCTATCTTCTGCTACTATCCTTTATTATACTCGAAAATACGTATACTGGAATGTTATTATTATTATTATTTATATTATTTTAATTTATATTTACATATTTTGTGTTAAATGCGCCAATATGCTTACTATGAATGATAAATAGAGGCAAAAATGATATTAAAAAACAAGGATTTATTATTTACTAGCTTTTACCCGCGGCTTCGCTCGCATTTAAGTCATTATCTCTATATTCAATAGAAATGCATCAATACGATTCTAAACAGCTGAAACTATAGTCAGTTGAAAACTATAATAAAAAATAACATAAAAAAATCCTATTACTTCTAGTGCCTCCAAATATATGTGTATAAAGTTTCATGATGATCGGTTAAGTAGTTGTTGCGTGAAAACGTAACAAACAAACTCACATTCACATTTATAATATTAGTAGGGATGGCGATTTAAGAATTCTTATTTCGAATGGATATAGTAATGCGTAATTATTTTTTTATGTTAGTTTTTTATATTAAACACATAATAACGTACGAGTATATTAAAAATAAAAATAGCAGACAGTTTATTGTTAAAAATTTATTAAAACACACAATATTGTTGGTAATAATTTAACAAAAATGAATTTAAAGGTTTCCAGTATACGCCTTTCATAAAGACATCTAAGCAAAATATCGTTGCCAACGACATCTGTAGGTGACGTCTGAAAGTGAAAACTGATACAATAACGATACTTTGAAGCTTCAATTCCACGAACGATAAAATGAGAAGATCTCGGGTCGAATAAACATTTCATTGCTATTTATTATTATACTCTATACATATATAATAGAATCTAAGAAAATCTAGGACGGATATCCTTTTTTTACCAGCGTACACACTAGGTACAAGGCCAAGATGACAATTAATGCCCGCAACTCCACCGATGCTTAATCCTGTTTTTAGCTCGGTTTTTACTTGCTAATCATTTGCTACTGTTCATACAATCGCTTTTTTTCATAGTAATTTAAATAAAAATTAATAAACTAATAAATTACAAATGTCTTTTTTTATTTCGGTTAGAAAGGAAAACGACTAACACCAAAAATTCCATGCCATATTGAGTTAGTGACATTCTATTTTTGCTGGCGCGCCTACTCGTGACCGGAATTCACCAAAAATCTGACAGAAACTCAACAAAATGTATCGCTATTTGACCGTCCTCACAAGATTGTCGTTATTAAATTTATTACAATTTATTTATAGAAAATAAGGTATCTATTTTTTTGCCTTTACATTTCTTAACATATATATGACGATTTATACTTCAAGTTAAGTCAATATCTTAGAAATATAACAATTATTAATTATTTTAAAAGATTAATAATTCTGTTATTAACCTTTTAAAAACGACAAATTAATTATCAATTGACCATAAGGTGTTCTTAGATGACAATAATAAGATATCAATAACAATATAGTCACTGAAAAATAATAATAATAAATTTAACAAAAATCTACATCGACTATTGTTCGGACAATTCGATGTCCAAGCCTAATTTTGGCGCTCAAACGTGCTGTCAGTTTATTCATTTGTTTTTCAATTGTTTTTTGTTTGAGAAATATTACGTTTTAAGTTCACATTGTAAATCATATTTAATTCCTAAAATATAAGTACCTAATAAAGTGATAAGAAGTAAAGAAAGTTTTAATTTATTAAGATACGCACAACTATAATACCTATATATTATATACTAAATTACAATATTCAATATAAGACTTACAGAACTAACTATTAATTAACAATAATAACCGTAACTATGTCTTATTCAATTAACGTGATACACTAAACATGAACAAATTCTATTCAGATTACGCGATAAACCAAGATTAAACTGTAAACAAAAATATATTGGTTTAACTGTAATTAGTTATAAATTATAATAAGAAGTCAACTTTAAATGTATGTAGATAAGTCAAGTATAACACTATAATAGTAAACAGTGGAGATATAAGCAGCTCACACTCCGGGCTTTGTTGTTACTAAACTTTGCTTCTAGGAGCACAGATACAGGATCTGCTAAATATGCAGTCTTCAGCCGACACCAAAGATCTATAAAATATGAATTCTTTTAAGAAAATTTCATCTTCACTTATAGTATATTTTATTTACCGCGTAGCATTTAAATACATATTTATTTCACTAACTTAACGACTCTCTTTTCTACAAAAAGTTATTTTTGTATCGTAAGAATGAATATAACATTAAACTTGTTAATAGTTTTTCTTTCAGTAATAGAAAATTTTGTAACTACTGAGTACAGTAATGCTCCGCTTACGAAAAAACTGAAATTCCTGCGACCATAGAGAAGTTGATGACTACATTATGTTTCTACGCACTCTTTCGCGTAATAGCGGAAACCGTGCATAACGGGGCCGCGTAAAGCGGGGTATTACTGTATATAATTGCCTTCAATTGTCGGATTTAAGCCTATTATGAAATGTGTAATGGAAAAAAGTAGTATATTTCTAATCTTAAAATAATATGGAAATTTCATTGTTTGACTAGAACTAACAAATTAACAAACAACAAATTGCCGCATCCAAATGGGCTTATTTAATTTTCTATGCTCTACGAAAGGTATTAACGTTGGAGCTGTGAATATGTACGGCTAAGCTAAGCTGTTGAAGGTTTGCCAACGAACAATTCAAATGATGCACATCGCACTATTTTGAAAGTGTACAATATTTATTTATTTATGTCGTGAGTTATGTTATGTTAACAGGACGTAACACTGGTTTTAAGATTTTTAGTATGAAATCTCAGTCGATAATGGGAGCTGAAACAGTTACACCTAAGACGATAACAATTAAATATTAGAGTATTCACCTTCTAAATAATCAAAATAAACAATCTCAATGAATGCCACGACCTTTTACGAGTAACTTGTGTGTCTTTTTATTTAATAACACGTCCAACTGCCAGAACAAAGATAATATAATCCATTCAATAATAATTAAATTCCTATTGGATTTCATACATACATAGTAACTCCATTGTACTATAATATACTATGAAAATCAAGGCAATAATAATACAACTTATAACACTATACAATGGTGTATAATTGTACCTACTAATTACACTAGTTTACAAGGTTTTTGTCCTTCAAATGAACGTTTTTTTTTTCTTAACAATTGAGGTGCACTGAGTTTCAGAAAAATTATAAAAAAAAATCTAACACGTCATTTTGAAATAACCAAAATATACATCTTTAAGTGATTCCGTTATGGGATATCCTTTTTAGATATTATAAATTCTCCACATACATAACAAAAGCAATCAGGATGTACTTTACACAACCTTTTTGACATTGTAAAAACAAATATTTATTTAACTAAACACTACACAGCATCAAAATTTTAAAATAAAATCGAAACCAACTTCTGGGTAGTTTGAAAATAAGATGTAATAAGAACTTGATTTATAGACGTGATAGAAATAAAATAAATATATGTTTGCGTTTAGTTGTTACTACTAAATACAATGATATGAAATACATACAATGATATGAAGTCATGTCTTTTATTTTAATTTGTAAACTAGTGTTATTCAACACTCATTGTATTTTTGTCAAACTTACTAATGTCATATTGCTGTTGTGAATATGAAAATAGATCGTGATTTAAAGTAAGTATATTCTATCTTGGACCGAATTGAAGTTTCTGGTAAATAATGTGCGTGAAGTAGGAAATGGGATTCAGATTGGAAATAGTTTCGCGTTCACATTCAGATCACATTGATGTATAGTCAATATGCTAAGATTTAGAGCGCTCCACGTAATATCATTCGAAAACTTAGAAAATATTATCTTAAAAATACAGGATGTGTATGTCGTAGTTATGGAAATAACAGTCCTTCTTGTGTGTAATCATTTATCGAGCTTGTTAACGACTGTTAGACAATGCAGTAGTTACCTACCATTATATTATACAATTCACATAAATAACTTACATATATAACAACAGCACACTTTAATATAATAATATTAAGTTATTTAAAAATTTATTGTTTTATTCGAGACATAATAATCATTTCCAAAGCAGATAAATCTTGTGTTAAAAACTCATAAATAAGAACATTTGCTATTTTGACAGTTCAAAGCAATACTTAGACTTATACCCTTATAATAAAAATAACTGAAGATCGATATCTATCTATTTCTTACTTCAAAAAAGTAGAAAATACTCTCTTATTGTTTTTAAAAATATATTGATATGCCTCCTATAGTTTAAGAATTGTCCCCGCCGAATATCTGACCAATTGCAAAGCGCTAGTGACTTACTGAACTGCATTAGACCATGGGACTAATAACGTTAACCTTGTTCGCGCCAAATGCACCTTTAAATTTCCTCTCCCGCTCCCCGCTGTCCTCTCCTCACCCGCCCCCGCGCCAATCAAATTAAAGGTAATTTTTTAAATACTGGACATGTGAACGAGGATGCCATGGGACCAGCCAGTGACTAATTACACGCGCGGGCGGTGAGCCCTCTCTTTTCTTTTTCCGCAGCTTAAGTGCATTTTGCGATCAATTTACCTATTTTTTACATTCCAAAAATACAGTCCACTTGTTCTCCTACAAACCTGCAGTATATTCAACTAAATTTATTTAATAAAACTTCCAGCGCATCCTAAAATATAAGTTCTATAACAGGAATCAAAATACGGTAGAGTTGATAACTTTAAAATGGCCGAGGATAGCCGAAGATTTACGATTAACCTAACTTAAACTTGAGTGGTAAGTTACTGAGTTCTGAGTAGTTAGATAATCTAGCAACTCGACCTCTGCTCACAACTTTAAAATTATTGGAGTAATAGAAGTAAATTGTAAACGCTGCTGGTTGGTCGGATTTTCTTTGAGAAAATTTCGCTTAAATTTCAAGTTATAGCTTTAGTTTTTATATTAGTATAATTTTGTGCTATATCTATGCAATGGTTTGCAACTAAGAAGTTTTAAAATATTTATTTTTGGAAAGAAATACGTGTTTTGTTTTATTGTTTACGGCGATAATGAAACTAAATGCTCGTTTTGATTCAATCCGTTTATAATTTTTTTCCGCCTATAGAATTTCCGCATACAATATTCACGAAGAAGATATAGTCAGATGAAGAATTAAATGCAGAAGTCGTCTTTGCTTATGGACATTATTATATATAGTTGTATAAATATATACAGTTTTTGATTTACCTAATAAATAAAATAGAAATTAAGTTGGCTAGTAACGACATCTACCATTAACGACGACGTGATAATTAAAAAATATAGTGTTCCTGTGAACACATACTAAGATTCAATATATACATATATATTTTTATTATGAATGTAAGTAATTCAAACGAATATAGATTACGGTTAGTACGATTTGATCTAAGGTTTCGGTCGCGGGTCACGTTTGGGCGCAGTGTCAATGTTTACCCTCCATTAGAACCACGATGATAGATCTATCCGAACGCAGTTTTAGTTAGTGATTGTTTTCAGAAACGTTGCTGGACGATTTAAAAGTATTTATTTTTCAAAATAATTCAAAATTCATCGTTATAACATTAATAAGAATTATGTATTACAGTAGTTATCTATACTAATATAATAAAGAGGAAACATTTGATTGTTTGTTTGTATGTATTAAATAGGCTCAGAAACTACTGGACCGATGTGAAAAATTATTTTACCATTAGAATCGTACATTATCCCTGATGAACATAGGCTATAGAATATTTTCAAAAACGTTAAGGATCCATATGAAAACTTCAATAACACCCAAAGTGAAAAAAATCATTATATTGCGTACGCTGCAGAAATTATTGACAATAGAGCAAAGTGATGTACTACAATTTTACAGAGGACATCAATATCTACAAAAAAGTATGCGATACCATATGTCTAACTATTACAGTTATGTCACAATAACTACTTTTTCATGTTAAAATTTAAACTACATTTACGCGAGGGATACGTTCCGGAAAAAATCGCGTTAACTGAAATTCCTGCGACCATAGAGAAGTTGATGACTACATTATGTTTATACACACTCTTTCGCGTAATTTAATAATAAACTTGAATTTCGCGTTATAGTGAAATAATAACTTTTTCATGTTAAAATTTAAACTACATAGTATTTTATATCTTCATTAGTACGCGAACGAAGTCGCTGGCAACAGCTAGTAAATTATAAAATAAAAAAGTATTAATTTAGCAAATCATGTCCATTAAGTAAAGTTTACAGAGTTTCTAAATTTGTTTACAACGTCACCAAGTTTCGACCTTTAAGTTTCCCTCGTTAACCTCATAAACTGTCCTCTATATGAAGCTATACTATACTATATATATCATGGCCCTTGCATATACCATGTGTAAACTAACTTTGAATATGATTTAGGATGTACAAAAATATATGTCGGTATACGCATTGACTTTTGGGCATATTATTATCACGTAATGTCGATTATTTTATTTCCAATATCCTATTGCTATTAGCACTGACGTTAGCTAGTTGTATGGATAGACTTAGTTGCGAGAATGCTAACTCAGTGCTCGTCTGTAACGGATAATAGTCGTTGTCACAAATACATAATTTGATTAGGCAACTGAAATGTTAATGAAAATAAGTACTTTTTACCGCATCTATTCACTTTTATACATGAGGGTTGAGAACGGTTTGAGTTGGGATGACATGGCGTTATCTTGTAGTGGCATACCAGATAAGATTTATAACTTAATGAGGACCGTAATTTGAAGGGCATGTATAAGTAATTGTGTTCATTTGGGAATTCATAGTTTTGGGTAACAGAGAAATTATTTACGTAACCGACGCGTACAATTTTAGGATGATTTGTGAAGGCGCCTTCTATAAATTACCATAACGTTATAAGAAAGATGAAATAATACTATTTCCGTAAGAGAGGTGATCGCTGCTCCACTGTCTATCGTTAGGTCAGCTTACCTCACACGTGTCTTTATAATTTTGTCAGCAGTTATTGGATATTCCAATTGCGTTTGTTATTTGAATATACCGTAAAACAATATTAAGTTTACTTTTTAAAATTAAATAAACTCATAATGATCTAACCACAAACTAGACATGACCGGGATATCCGAAGTTAATTTTAAAAAATAAAATTTTGTAGAACAACTCCACGGATCAACTGCTAGTTGAAAATTCCAGCAATTTTATCACTTTCAGAACTTCATCTAGCGCACAGCCTAATTCTAAAACACTATAAAGATCTAGATATTGTTGGATCTAACAATTTTCATATCTTAAAAGTTTTTTGATATCTGACCCGACTCGTTCTTTGTTGGCAAGCTGCGTTCAATATTTATTTGAATGACAATTTTATACTCAAACTAACCAATCGTTACAAAACATACCAACTCACTGCGAGGAAAACTTTCAGAATGGATTAAAATAATAAAAACAAACGCGATAGTAAGCCGCATAAAGTATTTTAAATCCATAGTACAAGCACTCTTACAATTTCAGTAAAAATACATATTATAACAAATAACATAAGTAACATACACGCGGCCTTCCAAATTCAACCTAAAGAACATCTTATAAATAGGACTTATTATACTTTGGCACATAATGTGAATATAATCTATAGTTAATGTGATACTTTATAACAATAATTGGCATATAATAATATATATGTAGGTATATGTAAAATAAATGAATATCTACAAATATATGGTTATGTTTAAAATTAGTAGAGCGTCGTCCTGTTATACTTAACTACTTCCAAGTGGATACTGAAACGTGGTTGATCACTTAGGTGCTTCACTAGTAGCTGTCAGTTGAAACAATTATATAATAGTAATAATACAAAAAATATATGACCCTGATTGTATGTATGTGTATGTGAAATAGCACAACAATCAACTTGAAAGTAAATAATGATAGTGAATTCATGAAATTGTTTTGGATTGGTTCAATCCTGCATAACCCCGACCACTTGTTAACTTGATGCAGGGATTCGATTATCTAGAATTCAAGGATCGTTCTTTTTAGATTCACCTTTTTCGTTCGATATGAAATACGTCGTTTTATGCAATTTGCAAATGTCTTTTGTTTTATAGAAATAATTAAAAACAACGGAAGCTATACTTATATACCAGGGTTTCTATTTTGGTTTCAGAGCATTATAATATACACGTATATTTAAATATTTATTTCTTAATAAAGTTACTAAAAATGTTATTACTTCTTTTGCCTATTGTGGAGTTTGTGGACAATTCTAAAACAAATATAAACATAGGTAATTTTTATTTATTAGTTGTATATTATTGCTTAAAATTATATAACATTAGTGGAGAGAAACAAAGGTTAGACAAAACGGGAACAATGGCATAGTGCATCAAATTGAAGAGGTCCTCAGTATTCCATTGTCACTTCGTGCTGACTGCAGCGTTCGTAGCAGATGTTACTTCCAGATAGTGTTTGAGAAGTCGCCTCTTATCACGATTTTCATCTCGGATTTCCACACTCTTTACGATTTTCTATGCATTCGAAATGAAAATTGTCAGGGAATAGTTTTTAAAATTTATATTGTTTTGAGAATTCTTATCTATAAAAATAAATTATACAATGGTAGATTTAATTAATACAAGCGCAGACTTTAGTAAGTTCTATAGCTTCCTCACTTCACCGCTAGAGCGTGCTTTATGTAACTATTAATATTATTTAGTTGGACATCTTATTAAAAAAAAAACCATTATTCTCAGTAATTCTAACTTTAACATTGTCTCTATTATCTTGAGCATGCTGTCCTATCCTATAATTGAAATTACGTTTAGTTCATAATAATAGCTGTCATTAGTATCATATCAAGTGTTAACATAATTTTGTTTGTTGGCTAAATAAGTAAATAAAATATAATATTAAAATAAATATAATAAAACTGATATCTCAAACGAAATGTATGCTAAAACAACAAGTGATATTTGTAGAATTGGATACAATTAAATTAAATATTAGTAAATAAATATGTAGGTACCTACTCGTATTATCTTAAGAACACTAATACTTTTATTTCAAACCAAACTATGCACTGATACATAGTATATATATTATATACAGTATAGACCAGTGTTTCCCAACCTTTTTTGTGTGTTTTTTGGAAAATTATACCTATCAATTATTAAAAATTTGCCTTTTTCGTTAAATTTGGCACCAAAATATAGCATTGCATTTAAATGGCCCGGAGCGAAAGGGTTAAACTCGTGTCGAGTCCACTTTCGAATTGCCCCCCTTAACAATCAAATTGCCCTGGTATAGACGGAACACATAGAAGGAATTCTCAAAATATAAATATATTAACCTGCTATATAGTTTGATATAATATACATCGATATATCACTTACCCCTTAGATAACGTAAGGGTTGAAGGGTAGACCCCTGTCAGTGAACGCATCAGGTGTTGATACTTTATATTAGCTCTCTTATAAAACGATTTTATAATTGTTTTTTCACACACCCCTTTAGTCACCCTCAGTCGTGTTTTGTCAAGAGAAAGTAATAGAGTTTTGATTAAAAATAGGATAATGTTTTAATACATTTTATCCAATGTATAAATTGCTAATAACTTATTATTAATCTAGCTCAGCCATTCTCAAAGTGGTGTTCCGCGGAACCCTAAGGCTAAAATACTGCAAAAAATACCTACCAAAGGGAGATTATAAGGTTACATCTAAATATTCCAACTAAATATTACATTGCAATATGATTATTCATAAATACATATAAATCAGTTTTTTATAATTAAGTAAGGCTTTTTCCTTCGCCAAAAAGTTTGAGAACCGCTGATCTAGCTAATATTAAGCTTTAATCAAAATTTTTATTGTCAATATCAATAGTGAAATCAACACTTGATTGAATATTGTAATATAACAAGTTAAAAATGTTTTTTCTATTTCTTTTCTCTATATATTTTGTATTAGACTTTAATAGGATTATAAGTTCATGTTTGTTTTATCTTTATATATTATGTATTTTTTGTATTCTTTAACTTGTAATCTGTAGTATTTCCTATTTCTTAAAATTAAAAATATTTCAGTAGACAAACTTCCGGGCGTACTTAAACAACGGTGGCGCCATCTATCCGTGAAATAAAATACTATTTTGTTATTAATATTAGTACAATAATTGTTTTTCTCTTAAATAAATTATATAAAAAAACCTTTTATTTGCTTTTAAAAAGATAGACCTACATTCTAAAATGTCAGTAAAGTAAAGTAAAATTTACTACAAGGGAAAACATTTTGCTTTCAACATAATGCTATATTTTCTAAAATGACCGAAATATTTTAGTGCAAAAAAAACTTTTTTTTTTCTGAAGATTCAACCCTTCCTATTGATTGATAACCCAAACCGTTCAAGTTATTGGGCGGATTACAAACTTCTACGGGACTAAGGCCGGGATTTATTGCTTCAGCGGTTTTATGCTGTTAGCGCTGAAATTATGATTTTTAAGCATTTTTTTTTTGTTAAAAAGCTTTTTCGGCAACGGCTTGATATTTCACTTCTCCTATTTGATAGATCACTTACAAACTATTTTACATTGAGTCGTAGAACAAATTTCCTTTGGAAAGTGCACAAGTTGAACCAGTAATTCCAATAACAAGAACGGTCGACCACCACAAAGTTGTGTGGCTCGTGTGGTGAGTATTCTTTACTATTAACGACAAAGTCGGTTAATAATAACGATATAGCTATATGATAATGAATTAAAGAAAACGATATCTCATTTGCATGGGAGTTACCGCACTAGTATGCAAAGTAATACTACACCAAAAACTGGCTCTAACTCGTGAATCTACGACTATATTTTGGAGTCAACGTCTTTTACTACATTAAAATTATCACACATAATAGATAAACACATCGTTATAGTAAAAACTAAGTTAATAAAATGCAGATAAAATATTCTTTATTGTGTAAAACCTCACTTCCTCTGTAATAACGCTTTAAATAGTGCGGTTTATAAAGGGAACAGAAAGTAGGTATTAAAAACTATAATTACCCCCTCTATTTTAGCTTAGGATAATAAAATAAACCGCCTAACAAATATGTATAAATTCAAATAACATAAAAATAGTATTTCAGTTCTATATGTCAAATTAAAATAAAACAATTGATTTTAAAGCAAACATTGTAACGAATTTCGTTAACGCTAGAGAGTTTAAAGTTTGGATTGTTAGCTAGTGTAACGAGTAAAACACACACGACCCCGACACCTCTCTGCTTGCATTCCACTCAGCGTATACAGATTGCAAGTCTACACTCCGTTGAGAAAATACTGACGTTTTATTTATTTTACAACTGTCGTTCTATCACCATACACTTTATTCAAACAGAAAACGTTTTAACGATATCCGTTATTATAGCTGTACAGAATACAATATCGTAATGTATGCTCGAGAGAGGTTACTCGCGAATATAATTAACTAATTTAAAAGACTTTACACAACTTACTATAGTATTTATTTTCATTTATTTGATTAAATCGAGTTAGAGAACTCAACGCGACGATGGTTGCTGCAAAGCGTTTTAAATAATTTTAAAAAAGTGAGCAACCTGCTGAAACTATGTAATTGAATTTCTAATTAAACGTACTCAATTTATATAATTGTTGTCTGAAATATTATTTTGTAAACTAAAACATGTTTCATAAGCCACTTGTTAAGAAATAGATAGATGAATATTCTTACTAATATTATAAATGAGTTTGTTTGTTACGTGTTCACGCAACAACTACTTAACCGATCATCATGAAACTTTTTACACATATTTTTGGAGGCACTAGAAGTAACATAGGATACTTTTTGTTTAAAAAATAATATTTTTTACTATAGTTTCCAACTGACTATAGTTTCAGCTGTTTGGAATCATATTGGTTCATTTCTATTGAAATGATCTCTGATACTTATTTAATGCCTTAAATGCGAACGAAGCCGCGGGTAATAGTTAGTAATTAATAAATTCGCATACAAAGTTCATTCAACTTTAGTCGAGATATGTGAACGTGGTGCGTCCCGTTTATTTCAGTCGTCGCGGCCAGAACGAATCAAAAATAGACGTCAGTTTCAAATCCTACAGATTTCACGTTACACAGTGGCTGCATCGCGCACGTATATTTAGTTAAAAACCAATTGCAATTAATAAATAGATTAGGCGTGCGGACGTAATGGCGGTCGGTATTCGGCTGGTGGTTTTATATTTCTGTTTCGCGTTCATTGATAATTGTTCAGCGGATTGCAAAGCCGATGATGTGGCCGTGTACAATGTGATGTTACGAACTTTGTGGAGTGAGGAGAGATTCCCGAAAGACTATCCGACTAACAGACCCAAGGCGCAGTGGTCACAACTCTTTGGTAATAACATCTCATCTATATAATTATTTAATAAATTCCAATAAAAGAAAGGGTTTGTAATTGTTCCCTCTTCTGATATTTTGTCAAAGGAATCGTATCCTTTTGTATATTGAATTAAATATACTAGAGAAAATACCATAAATACAGTTGTAACAGCTTTGAATTGGTTCAGCGTACTAACAAAAACAAATGAATTTTTTATTTAATTTTATTTGAATTATTTTTACTGTAATTACTTTAATGTCTAATTGCCTGTCTTATGTTTTACATACTTGTACTATTATAAAAACAAAAGAATTCGCCTGCACTAATTTGCTTTAACATATGTACAATAGTTTAACATATATACATATAACGGAATGTTTATATATGTATAATTAGGGAGAAAATAAAGCAGAAAGCAAACGACGTAACAAATTATCGAATAAGATTTTTCACGGTCCAGATAAAGTCTTGTAAGCTTTTGTGTTCGACATAATTTTTCTTGCGCGAGAAAAATTGGCCACAAAAAAAATCTTTTCTCTATGCCGATCGTGACTGGAAACTGAGATATCTCCATTATATTGTTATTATGAGAGAAACGGACAATATTGAATTATCTTCCCGGGGATATAAATCTTTGGAAGAAATTTGTCTAGTTTAAAAATATGTCGCTGTGACGTTGCAGTTAGCGCGTCATTCTGCCACGCGGACGTCCTGAGGTCGATTCCCTGTCGAAACAAATATATATTAGACATATACCTATTTATCCATATATTAAAAATATATTTCTTAATATATTTAATGTCCTTTGATATTAATTTTTATATAGTTATAAATAATAATATAAACAAAAATTAGATGCCTTGAAGACATAATGATGATTAGTTAATAATCATAAATATTGTTAATTTACTAAACTTCATGCGATTTACGATTGAGCTTGATTATTCTAATCCGGCGCGAAAAAATCTGAAACAAAGTTTGAAATTATCAAACACTTCATTTCTTTAATTATTTGCAAATATAATTAAATTAAAATTATCGCACTAGTCTGACGTCACGCGAGTCTTACGACTTACTTAAAATGTTCAAAACGCTAGAATAATTCAGAAATTAAAATAATAAAAAATTAAGTCCAATCAATATTTTATTTAAATTGTAAATTGTAAAAACAATATGTATCTAATACTATCATAAAAACATATGAATAAAGGTCTCAATAAACAACTGACAATTAAAAAATATATAAATAAATAACAACATTGCTTAGTAAGAATTCCTACTTCATAGTTTATGTGACCTAAAGTGTAAAAGTCCACGATTAATTAAGTTTGTTATACATACAATAAAAATTAATTAAAAACCAATAAACATTCAGATGTGAGTGTTGAGTTTAGCGGCACTGTCGCTCACAAATACCATTTCGCATACAAACCCAAAAGCTATAGTTTAATACCGTTATGCAGACGTGTCACACGTGGCTAAATTCCCGGCCGCAACGCTCTCTTTAATTTATTATGCAAATTAACTCCAGTTTATTTTATTTTAAATTTAATTATGAATACGAAATACTAACGCTTACATTCTTCTTCTTTTATTAATGGTCTCAGATGTCTATTAAAGACAATTCTGCCAATGTCGAGTATTCGGGCAGCAGCCCAATAAGAGATTATAAAATATCTAACGCTTACATTACTGAATTAATTTTATAATCAATATAAAATATAAATATAAAAAATTGTCTATTCTAAAAAATAAATAGTTGATTTTTTTATCTATGTAAAGGCTGTTTTAAATTGGACAATATCATCGGCATTTGAAAGGTATTTTGTCCTTTTTTCGCCAGAAAATCCTTTGTCTGTTTTCAATCAAAAGGAAAGGAAAGGCGGAACGCAGCTATTTTAATACAGAAAGCCCCGAGATCAAATTTATTTGTCTGCTTTGCGTACATATATTACATTTTTGGTAGAAGTTTTTATAGTACAGTCAAAGACACGATAACATAGCTAAGAAAATGTAAACCACACATATAGTATATACATTGTATTGTAGATATGTACCTACCTACAAACACATTGTATCAGCCATTCTCAAAGTGGTGTTCCACGGAACCCTAGGGCTAAAATACTGCAAAAAATACCTACCAAAGGGAGATTATAAGGTTACATCTAAATATTCTAACTAAATATTCCAACGTAATATTACATTGCAATATGATTATTCATAAATACATATAAATCAGTTTTTTATAATTATATTAAGGCTTTTTCCTTCGCCAAAAAAGTTTGAGAACCGCTGCATTATATTAATAAAAAAAAAAACAGAAATTCACCAGTTAATAACACGTTCGCACATTTAGCAGTCACGTTAATGATTTCCTGAATATTCTTGACATTTACGTATAGAATGCGTTCTTACTCATTATAAATACAGTATTTTAAATAACTTATTACACAATTGATTGTATTACTAATAAAATATTAGTCAATATGAATTATTATTTTCTTTTAAATTAAATCTAGAATATTACAAAATCAAAATATATTTTGTTTAATTTCACATAAGCCCTTTAGATTTTTGGGCATAGTCAGAATCTACGAGATTTCAGAAAGGCATATGACGAAAAGAAATCACAAGAAACTCGCCAATCATAGCCTGTACAATATAATGTTAGCATGTATCTTCTATCTGTAGTACAAAAATTAAATTTAACAAAAAAACACATAAATTCAACACACGGAGTAAAGACCAGATAAAAATCCTAGGAGCTAGAACTAGCTACGGAAAAAGAAGTGTTATGGTGGAAGGAGCACAGTTCTATAACGCATTACCACCTAACATAACTAATATTAGAAATATTAGTAAATTTAAATATGAGTTTAAAAAACATATAATAGGTTTGAGTGGCTTGTGATGGTGTTGTCAATATTCTACGTACGATATGTTTATTTATAGTTATTATTATTATTATTGTTATCTCAATTAAGTGAATTTTTTTAAGTAAGTGAGTAAATAAATGTCTTAAACCTTAAATCTTCTTGTTTATAAAATTGTGATTTCCAAAATACAATACTATTATGTTATAGGTAATATAAATGTAGTGAAATAAAATAAAAGTGTATTGTGATCGACTGTACTATATACGTATGTACCCTAGGAATGAATTGAAAAGTATAAAAAAGAGCAACAGGAAATATCATGATACGTAATTTGATTCGTAAAAACCGTTCTCTGGTTTATTTTTACCAATTTCACAACTTCATTACATTATCCTATTTGCTTTTCTTTGTGGAACATTTTCAATATATAAAATACTATACGAAATATTTTATTCTGCTGTTTCTACACTCTGCATATTACAGCTCACATTAATAAAAGGTAGCACACAATAGGACCGGTATTAAACTCATCCATAGTAACAAACACCACACTGCATTATTTTAGACAATCGTCTAAACTTTCAGGAAGTCAGGCTTTTTAACTAATTAGAGATACAATACAGAGGTCAATGTACAAAAGTCGGGAATGAGTAGAAATGTAAAAACATTTTTAAATAAATACATACGTATTATTTAATATTTATATAAAACAATGCCCGATCTACTTAATATATAATAAATAAATTCTTTATTCCAAAAAAAAATGCATATCCGCGAGCTTAATGCCGTCGGCATAATCTACCAGCTAACCTTTGTCTATGTGATATTCGGTGCAATAAAAAGAAAATAATATATATATATATATATATATATATATATATATACATACATATGAGGAAAAGTTATAAGTGAATTAAATAAATAAAATAATTGAGAGATATTTCGTTACTACAACATATATATATACCTACAATATTACAATACTATTACATTTGTAAATATAGATCCGTAGAACTGAACCTAGAATAATAATTTTTTAATAGGTTTTCTAATTATATCTTAAATTTACATTTCCTGTAAACATTGTAGCAATTGTACCCAATTATAGACTACAATTTAGCTAACTACAAACAAAGTGCTATCACATTTCTATTTATTATAAAAAAAATCAATGTGAATAAATAACAACGAATAATGTCGAAATTAAATTTTAGGATTATAACGTGTTTTGTTCCAAGTAAATAAATACAGTAAATAAAAGCTTTCTTTAGGCGACATAAAACGTTACTTGCATTATTAAAACGCATATAAAATGCTGTACGATTATACTTAATCGTTCTGCACTTCCGCTCCGCAGGCGCTAGTTTTTCTTTACAACTTTAACCGAGTAATTTTTAAAATACCTTTTTCCTTAGTGGTTAAAATAGGGTTGTCATCAATTATTTCAATTAAGCTTCATTAAATAATGTATATTGCATGTAATAGTTTTAGATTGTTTTATATTATTCACGTAGACGGGGAGGAATTTATAGACAGGCCTAGATGTATCTATAAATAGTTCTACTTTGATGGTTTCTATAGCGTAATTGCTTAGCAATCTGATTATAGATCTATTAGTTTAGTTCAAGCATATTATATTATTATTATATAATAGGACCTGGAATAAGTTCTCGCTGTTTTTTTTTTGTTTAAAAAAAAAATTTAAAATATAAGGCTTACAATCACTTTACTCAAAGTATTGTCCATCATTAGAGACCACTTTCGCCCATCTTTCTGGCAGTAATTGAATCCCCAGTCGAAAAAACTATTCATCTTTTGATGCAATCCATGAATCGACCCATTTTTCGGTTTCTTCGAAAGAATGGAAGCGCTGCTCGCTCAAACCATGCGCCATCGACCGAAGCAAGTGGTAATCGGAGGGGGCTATGTCCGGTGAATACAGCGGGTGGGGTAGAACTTCCCATTGAACCATTTCCAGGTAAGTTTGGACTGGTTTTGCAACATGTCATATAAGAAAATCACTTTGTCGTGTCTCTACTCGTATAGTGGCCGCTTTTCTTTCAGAGCTCGACTCAAACGCATCAACTGAAGTTGATAGCGAGCTCCTGTGATAGTTTCATTAGGTTCAAGCAGCTCATAATAAATTACGCCCTGCTTATCCCACCAAATGCAGAATAGACGATGTTGATGCGTGACCGACATGATTTTTTACGCTTTGGATTGTCGTAGTGAATCCACTTTTCATCTCCAGTGATGATACGGTGCAGAAAACATTTTCTTTTCTGCCGTTGAAGCAGCAATTCACACATGAGAAAACGTCGTTCAACGTCTCTCGACTTCAACTCATATAGCACTCAATGTCCTTACTTTTGGATCATTTCTAACGCTTTTAAACTGTTGCCGCATCTACTTGCAATGTTTTCCCGGGCTCTACTAGCGCCTGACATGGATCTTCATCAAGCAATGCCTCCAATTTTTCGTCTTCAAACTTTCGTCAAAGTCATAATATTAAACCGTCTAAACCAATCCCTGAATGTCGTATTCGACAGAGCATTGTTTCAGCAAGAATTCTGTGTGCTTCAGCT
The DNA here is from genome assembly GCA_028551675.1 of Tineola bisselliella. NCBI lineage: Eukaryota > Metazoa > Arthropoda > Insecta > Lepidoptera > Tineidae > Tineola > Tineola bisselliella. Next base: position 38,787 of record JAPWLS010001204.1, read on the forward strand.
GCAGATTTCTTTTGAATAA
>JAPWLS010000874.1:0-10325 GCA_028551675.1 Tineola bisselliella
TATTTTTCGTGTTATTGTATTCATGTCGCTTTGTGTATATGCAGCTAATGATAGTATTTGTTTACAAACAATAATAATATGATAAATTGAATCTGTAAAACAATTATTTTGTTACATAAATATTAACAAGCATGTAAATACTGTACAGTGTAAAACAATTAGAACACTGCCAAAAGAAGACCAAAAACAAGATGGCCGACCCCGCTCACCACTCCGGAAAAACCAGTGTTGCCATTTTTAAAATTGTTGTAGTGTTACAAATCTAATTTCTTACAAATAATATATGAAATTTAAACCGGGTTATACGTTTATATTTCATTACATTTAATAAATTTAAAGATCTATTCCTCTTTTACTCTATGTCATAGACTATAGAGTCTATGGGATGCAACCGCTAGATGTTAAACTAAAGTGCGGTCCAACTGATCCATAGACAATAAAACTCCAGGATGGAAAACTGAACAGAAAATAATGAGTTTGCCTACTTTTAATAACCAACCATAGTCTATGACAAATTTATATTTGTAAAGAACACGTGGTGTAAGTAAGCACTCCAAAAAAATACACGATATTATAAACTAAGAATTCATAGGAACACTATAAAGGTTGCGAAAACCAACAAATAAATATCTTGTAATAAACATAAGAAATAAATATCAGTAGCAAAAGGGACGTAAATATCATTCGAGGATTTCAACATCCTTTCAAGATAAACTCGCTTCTTTGATCTTTTTAGTAGGGCTGTTATTCATAACATATGTATGTACCTTTGAACATTAACTAAAAGTTTAAAATTACCAAAGCAGTGACTAAGGTATATGACTTTTCAATTGGTTATTCCTCGCCTGCCAATAAACAATTGAACAATCAACCTACTGACAGAAACAGTCGTTTATTTACATATACTTTTTCTGATTCTAACAATTTTGTTTATATACTTTATTTCTATCTCTATTATCTTTCTTCATACTATACATCTAGTTCAGTAACTGGGGTAGCCAGTAGCATACGCATAAGAAAATCGACAATTACAATAAAAATGCAATCTTGTTTGTAGTTAGCTCTTAGATAATGTTACCTTTACCAGTAATCACCTTTACTATGCCGGAGTCGAGCGTACTCACTTCAGTCCAGCTTGACATACAACTAAATCATCTCTTGAATAAAAGCGGTGGCAGCAGATGGAACTAATAAATCTTATTATTTTTGTCTAACCGGAAACCAATAAGACACGATTTAAAAGACAACAAGCAATTTAGATTAATTTAAACCGACCGACGTTTCGATAACTTTGCAGCGAAATTGTAAATTAATTAAATGATACTCGCGAATAAATTCAAACATCTCAGAAACGTCACATATTTAAAATTAGAACTTATTCAAATGTAACATATAAGACCACAAATAATATTTAAAAGAAAATAAAATATAAAACAAGTGAATGTCAGCCTTATATATAATCGTATGCTCTTAAGGTAGAAAGGGTATCGTTAAATTTCGTTCAGCTCATTGATAAGTAATGGAAAAGGTTATCGTAATATTTTCATGTTGGTATTCATTAAGCTGGAATATTCAGATTATCAAAAAACTACAAAATCATTGGATTAAATATCACCGGATCCTTATAATATGGTAAGGTTTGCCTAATCATATTTTACAGGTGAGCGATTGTGCACAGTTTGTTTGTGTAGATTATTCGTTGTTGTATTGAGTTTTTTTTCATGAGATAAGCTAATTTATGTTATGAAGCTATATCAATGTAGCCGGCAATATATATGTAAAAAAAACGTTATTGTCCTACTACTAGTTAATGATAAACTGGACAAAACAAAGTGTACAAAAAACAAAATTAAATTGTTGTTTGTAAAATTACTTTTTTATTATAAAAATCGTACGCACGTATATGTAAAATATTAATGCGAAACCCTTTCAGTCAAACGGTTGAAAATCGTGAAAGAAAAACATTATTTTTTAGATGCCATTTGTTTAATAATAAATTCGTATCGCGGGAGCGGATTCGGTGAACCGGGTTAAGTATGACCTCGGGTAAAACAAATTATTTATTTTACCAAAAGCCTATTGATTTAGCAAATTGTGTTTGAGATTAAAGATTAATAAGAAAAATCTTACATACATAAGTAAGTGATGTTTATAATGGGAACAAATTAAAGCTCGAATTACTTACATAATTATTTTCGTCCGCGAGTCTTGATTGTAATTGGAATACTTATCTTTTGCCCTTAATTTGGAAACTACTGGACCAATTTGAAAAAATCTTTTACCATTGGAATCCTACATTATCGCTGATGAAAGTAGGCTCTAGAATATTTTCAATTGTTTTTTAAAGAAATATTACATTTTAAGTTCACACAATTCGATGTCTATGCCTAATTTTTCAATTGTTTTTAAAGATATATATCTTTTTTTTTTTAATTTTAAGGCAAAGGTATTTCATTTTATTTTAAGATCACACAATTCGATGTCTATGCCTAATTTTGGCGGTAAATGTGCTGTCAGTTTTTCGATTGTTTTTTAAGATATATTTCATTTTATTTTAAGTTCAGACAATTCGATGTCTATGTCTAATTTTGGCGGTTAAACGTGTTGTTTGGTTTTTATTTTTTTTTTTTTAAGAAATATTACGTTTTGTTGTAAGTTCACATTGTTATTCATATCTAATTCAATAAATATAAAAGCGACTACGTTTTTCCTTCATCGCAGTTTGATTCTTTAAGCTTAACATCAAGCGGAATGCGTCTATTTACGCCTATCACTAACTAGATGTCACAGGCTTTCAATGTAAAGGAAAAACAAACTCCACGTCTCCTATTTAAGTTTATGAGCTTCTTAAACGATCCTAAAGTAGTTAACGATCATGAAGTCCATCTTGTTAATTATGTTGGATCATTTAACGATTTAGTTGAGAAGTTTTTATTGCTAATAAATTAGTATTGGTCTTAAGTAAGATTAGGACGTTCTGCACTTAATAAACTATAGATAAACATTTAATTTTAAATATCAGTTACTTCATGATACCAGAATAAAGTGTATATTAGATATACGTGCATACATGGGCTTCAATCCAACCCCCTAGTGATTAATAAATTTCAAATAGATAACGATTTAGCACAAATAGTTTATTAGTAACTAGCTTTTACCCGCGGCTTCGCTCGCATTTAAGTAGAAATGAATCAATATGATTCCAAACAGCTGAAACTATAGTCAGTTGGAAACTATAGTATTTTTTAAAATAAAAAGTATCTTATGTTGCTTCTAGTACCTCCAAAAATATGTGTACAAAGTTTCATGATGATCGGTTAAGTAGTGGTTGCGTGAAAATTTAACAAACAAACTCACATTCACATTTATAATATTAGTAGGGATTACTATCAGCTAACCTAAAACAGTATTCTTAAAATAATAGTTTAAAAAGTCTATCTAACTTTCATTGCTAATTTTTTTTTCTCTCCCTGATTTTTCCCCCTTAAATCTCTGTTTGGTTCTTATTATATTTTAATATGTAACACCTCAATTATGTATTCTTATTAGAAGTGTTATCTAGTCTTTATTCATCTTAAGCATGCCGTCCTATCCTATAATTAAAATTTCATTTAGTTTGTATAATAATAGTCCTTTTTTAATATGTAGTCCTAATGTAATTCTGTAGGTAGGGTTTAAGAATAAATAAATAAAATCTCAGGTAAGCAAAGGTTAGCAACAAGCTCCTTGTGCATTACACTATTTTGAAACTAATCTAGACAACTTAAAAATTCAAATATGATCGCAATACAGAGGGCCACGTTTATATCGAAATTCAAAATACATTCAAACCCATTCACCAATCGAGCAACAAAAAAACAATTGAAAGTACTCATAGAAGTAGATGACAAAAAGAACTCTTATGTTTAAAAAATAAAAAATATCCATTTACACTCCTTTCTGTCGCGATTCATTTGTTCAAAGAATACATATAAAGAAACCTAACAAAAACTACCGGAAAACTTCACAAGGAAAAGAAATGTAGTAGGTAGATAAATCCAGCACGTTTTTGAGATAATGCCCAAGTAGTGACGTGGTTCATGCGGCTTTCGACAACGAGTGTGACGTTCACGTGTGGAGAAACGAACACCTCCCATTTAAACGTACGAATTTATAACACGCTGTTTGTACCACAAATGTTTCATACGAACGAACATCTCTATATTAATCATTAGCTGTTAACTGGTAACAACCAGCGACTTCGTTCGCGTGGTAATGAAGATAATAAAGTATAATGAATTTTAACATGAAAAAGTAGTTATTGAGACATAACTGTAATAGTTCGCATTGATTTACTCATATAAAAACACGCATGGTGGCATTTTCAGTGTTGAAATCCGTACTAGAAGCACTGTATTGTAGAGAGATGTAATTGAAAAATTAGCTGCTAGAAAAAACAAAATGTTGTTGTCAAGCGTTAGTCAATTGTTTTTTGATGACACGGATTGAATTTGCATTGGAGACATGTACTCTATCTACTTAAGAACAAATTAGTTAAAATATGTTTTATCTCTTTCTAGTGAATTTAAAATACGATAAAACAGAAAGAAACAAAACATAATTTAATTATTTCGTTGCTTTACATGTTGCAATATAATATTTTCAGTAATTTCATACGAATTTAATTTGTGCGAATAGATCCTAACCCGGCTGTAACCTCTCTCTCGAAACGTGATTCGAAAGGGAATATTTAGGCTGTACTCTAAGATTTACTTTGGCTCACTATTTTTTTCTCTTAGTTAAAAATAGCCTCCTTTATAAAAAAAAATGACCCAAAATGTAATGATAAGAAAATATAAGTAAATTAATAAATTAAATTTCAAATAAAAAAAAGGAATACTTTTTACAATTAGTATTGTCATTAACCTTAAATAAAGACCCAAAAATATACGTCATACAACTAATTGATTAATTTAAAATAAAACAATTAATTATTTTTAACACTAGAACTACCAGCCGGTCATTATGACCGGATGACTTGTGCATGCAAAATATTAAATACTAGCAGTTGCCCGCGACTACGTCTGCGTAATAATGAAGATATAGAGTACTATAAAGTTTAATGATGTTTCATATTTCAGTCAACTGAAAATGCCTTCCACACCCCTGTTGCAAAATCTACTAACTGCCTCTCCGTCAAATTTCTAGCTTGTAGCAAGAAAATTATACAAACCTGCGAGAGCCTTTACAACTCCTTAATCTGGCCCTGTTGCAAAATCCGTTCTTTGCAGACGTCAACTAACTATAAACTATCTCCCTGTCAAATTTCATCTTTGTATGTCAAGCGGATTTCGAGAGAACTTTCGCTTTTATTTACATTGAATTAGATATGAATTACAATGTGAACTTAAAATAAAATGAAATGTATCTTAAAAAACAATTGAAAAACCGACAGCACATTTGACCGTCAAAATTAGGCATAGACATCGAATTGTGTGAACTTAAAATGTAATATTTCTTTAAAAAAAACAATTAAAAATATTCTATAGCCTATATTCATCAGAGATTTTTTACGATTCTAATGGTAAAAGAATTTTTCAAATCGGTCCAGTAGTTTCGGAGCCTATTCAATACATACAAACAATCAAATGTTTCCTCTTTATATAATAGTATAGATATAGATAATTAAATAAATTAGAATTGTAAAAAATACAATCGTTTACAAAAAATAATGAGTAAGGTTTTACATAAAAGTCTTGTGAAGAATTTTTGAAACCAGTCATACTGACCGTTTGGTAGTTTTAGTGTTAAAAACAATTTTTATTGAAAGTCTTAAATTAAGAAACAAAACACAATGCTTAACGTAAACATGTAAATACATATTGTATTGTAATCTAAAACAAAATCCAACTCATGTTCTTCGAAAGAACAATTCTAATTCAATAAATGTATGTGATTTAATAACACCAACAGCATTAGAACAACATTGTCAAGTGAAGAGCTATTATATCGAAATTGACCTCCCGTTAATAATGGAACGGTTTATTCGTTAATTAGACTCTATTGATGTGAACAATCTGACATCATGAGAAGGATTTAGGCATCATAAACATAACATATTCAAGCTTAACTCTCTGAAGTACGCTGAATTGACATTTCGGAAATTTATTCATTTGTTTGAGACGTTTATAAATGAATCAATAATTTGAAGAGTACATTTATTAAGTTATACAATTTTTTTTTAATAGAGAAATTACGACCAGTTGATTGGAACTGGAAAATCCGGATTACCAACACTCTCATATCACTTAGTTAGGTGATTGTTAATTTCCATTATAACCAGTATATTTTTTATATTACGTTCTAACCTATCAAAGGCTGGTATTACGTCGGATGAAATGCGATTGCAAGTCAGTATTTAGGTCTCAGAATAGCTCTAACTTCTCCCGTGATAGGGGATTTAGAAGTGATTAGCAAAACTATGTCACAGAGTTAGTCACTGCTTACCTGTTTACAGTAACTTCTAACTTGTTTATGACAAAGATTGGCTCGTTATCTACAAATAGCTATAATAATTATAAATAATACTAACATATTCGCGTGTTATAGACAGCTAATCTAATTTATCTTCTTACTGCGAACAACTTTCTTCTCTCTTTCGACAACACTCTTCTCTTAGTACTTTCCATCATCTGTCTTTCGCAATCCATGTTCTGTAGTGTGTTTTGCCATTTTCCAGTCGGACATAAAACGTTAAATAATTACACTGACGAGTTATGTATAAGTAAATGAGTTATATTTATTACTAATCTAAAATTACAAACAAAAACAAATGAAAAAAAACGTATTTTTTCGACTTTTAGCTTTAATTTCATCTTTCGAAAAATTGGGTTTTTTTTTTGCGAAGCCCCAATAGGCGCGAGGCCTAGAGCCGCCACTATTACCCATAATGCATCAGATGTCGTTTTTATTTCAGATTCAAATGGTATATTTCAGTCGTCCTTGTAAGGTAAAAACTTATAAAAATGTAAGCAAAAAAAATTCAATAGAAACTCACCATACAAGCGAATCCAATAGTATACCCCTTTAGACTTCAATTTACATAAATAAACCGCGCAGCAAAATGCAGCTTTCTCTTTTTTAATTCAATCTCTTTTCTGTCTTTAAGAACCGTGGCTCAAGCCTTTATGGGGGCATGGGGATTATAGAAAACTTTGTGAGAGACTTGAGAAAGTAAGTAATGTCGTTTCGTACTCAACTTTTAAGGTTCTTTTCTTACATTTAACGTTGCAACGGTTAATTAAAGATTATGCTCTGTGTTGGAATTAAATCAGCTAATTCCTTACAAAATATTTAACGTCTTTTTTAAAGTAAATAATTTTCTTTTGAGACATTTTTTCTACTACATTTAATAGTGGGAATTAAAATTATGTACTACTATCTGTTGTCAGCGACTTCGTTCGCGTAGTAATAAAGATATAAAATATTATGAAGTTTAAATTTTAACATGAAAAAGCAGTTATTGTGACATAACTGTAATAGTTAGACATATGATATCGCAGACTTTTTTGTAGATATTGATGTCCTCTATAAAACTATAGTACATCACTTTGCTCTATTGTCAATAATTTCCGCAGCGTACGCAATATAATGATTTTTTTTACACTTTGGGTTACATTATTGAAGTTTTCATATGGATCCCAAACGTTTTTAAAAATATTCTATAGCCTATGTTTATCAGGGATAATGTAGGATTCTAATGGTAAAAGAATTTTTCAAATCGATCCCGTATTCAATACATACAAACAAACAATCAAATGTTTCCTCTTTATTATATTAGTATAGATATGCTCATATGATAGAAGTGATATTATTCTATTTACGTTAATATATGTCATATAATTATTGTAATATAAAAAGGTTCATTGAGAGGATATAATTTAATAATTATTAATAATCAATTACATCACTTTGAGAAAATACTACAGTGAATCGCCTGATATTTACGTTCTACAATATAATAATGTAAATATGGATATTTATTACTTAAAAAACAAATGAATCAATTGTCGTCTTAAAAAGAAAACAAATGAAACTTGTCGATCGAATGAAATATGAAAAATATTTTGATACCTACTTACAATAAATATGGTATTATTTATCGCAATAAAGATAACTACTGGTCTACTCACAGTGACAATCGATTGAATTCAAAATAGATTATTCTTATTCGATTGTTTTTCGAATAAATCCCCTCCATCGCTACATTTAGACTTAGTAGTAAAACAGTATATAGTAGGTATATTATTATCTATATTTTATGATTATGAGATACGTCCAATTATCATAGCTCGTAAACTTTACTGCGTGGTGTGGGGTCGTGTCGTAAATGGTAACAATGGGTATAAAATACAGAAGGCCCCGCTCTTAAACCCGATTCAAACTACGCTACAAGTAATCGAATTCATTGCTAATATAATTAATTTGTACACCTATTTATATACATTAAAATATAGTCTAATATTTCGCTGTAAGATATATTTTTATGGAATATATATATATGTATAAAAATAAGTGGCACTTTTCGTTGTAATTTTCTAACTCAAGAACGGGCTCACCTATCCAAACCAAATGATTAGGCTTTGTTCGGACTATTTAGTAGATGGTTTATGTGAAGTCGAGCGGTTCTTCATTTATCACATTTTTTGTAACAAATTAATTCAATAAATGGCGGATTGTGCTGTCAAATTGAAACTATTTTCAGTGTTGACAGTAATTGAAACTTTTTATGTCATTCATGCTGTTTGATGCATGAACTTGATGTTCCAATTAAATTTTCTTAATATTTCACTTCATACGTAACGAAGCACGTACCGGATCGCTAGTATAATATATACCTACATAAAAAAATTATTTGACAATGTATTAAACTTTAAATAATTGCCTTAAATTTAAAAAAACAACTGTCAATGTAATATTATGTCAAAATAAATATTAGTACTTTTGTTTTTGTATTCCTGAAAGCGTGACTTTTATTTCAGAATCTTAGGATGGCTTTTTGACATGAAGGCTTACGTGTGTATTAAATTTTTTTTATTTCTTTACTGGGTTTCTTTCTTTCGGGCAACAGAATACTCGACGTTTTCAGAATTGTCTTCGTTAGACATCCGAAAAGAATTAAAAGGAGACTATTGTTTAAAATAATAAAAATACAATATTCTAAATTGGAATTTCAAAGGGAAACCTTTTCATGCAAATTATTTATTGGTTAAATTTTTATAACTACAAACGGTTTTATCAGTTTTTATTTCGTTTTCACACTTTCACAAATAAGTTTCATAAAGAAAATTTAACAAAAAAAAATATTGATATAATAAGTAGATTAAAATAAATTCGCGAAAGCAATTTATAATAGAAAGAAAGCGAATAAAAAACACAATTTATTATTCTAATACACACAACACTCGTTTTAAAAAAAATTTAGAATAAAAAGACGTGAAAACAAATATAAATCAACTTAAGAGAAAAAAACCTACAAAAATTAAGTGAATTTTTCTTTTCTTCTACTGGCGCTAACTCAGAAGGGGGGGAAGGAAAATTGTCGTTTCACCCTAATTCCATTTTATCTTGATTTGCCGAGAAAGATTCTTAGCCCTATCCGTGTATCCGTGGATGGCCCTTGCCTTGAATAGTCTTGGTGCTGACATTAAAAGATTAATGCCGTTGCAGACAACTTAACTTTTGTTTTAGTGATGTGAGTTATTTAACTCGAGTCAAAAATAATTCGTACTCGAGTTAATAAGTAGGTTTGGCTTTAGTTGAGTTTTAGTTGGGTTAGGTTAGAGTTAGCTCTATATTAGTAGAAGAAGGCCGCGGTAGCCTTCATAGCCCGTTATCTTGTCTTTCTTAAAAAAATTGGCACTATTTAGAAAAAAAAATTTTACATTTTCACATTTAGTAAATCCTGGAGTCCTCAACTAAACCGTAACCAATAAGTACTCGAGCTCATTTGTATTTTCATATAAAAAATTAAAGTCACGTTTGTAAAACACAATTTTTAAAATTAATACATTTAAATATTTAATACTTCATACATATTAATATGTTAAGTTAACATGACTCGAGTAAATAAGCAAATTTACTCAAGTAACAAATTGACCGTAGTCACATCACTATGCTGATTTCTCTCTAATAGCCGCGACTTTTTGTTCTATCTTCTTAATAGCCGAAGATTATAGAGAATTTGATGTCAATAGCTGATTTTTTCCTTTGTTCAAAATGCTTTTAAATCGTTATTCACGGTTTAAAAACAATGAACTCTTAAACCAAACTAATGAATGTATATT
>JAPWLS010000425.1:0-10267 GCA_028551675.1 Tineola bisselliella
TATATATTACGTTTTCTAAATTCAAAATATATTCTGGTTCAGTCGTTTTAAATTTATAACACTTCAAAGGTGTCTGAATCACGTGATACATTTTTTTAAAAGTATAGGTACTCGTATATTTTCTAAACTCGAAAACTTATTTGTTTAACTTCCAGCGATCGCCTTTGAAATACCACTGGAAGGGATAAATGCAACTAGAAAAGGTGCAACGTCACCACCGCCACACATTCAGCGGTTACTACAACCTCCACAGCCTGAAATTACATTGCCTGTTATTGAAGGGAAGCTGGCTGAAGCTGAAAATAGAAGACAGCTGGTAATTTTTCATTCGTTATCGTGATCAAATATTAAGCCTTAAAAAATTAGTTGGATCACACTATAATTTTTATTTTGTTTTATTTAAAATTACAATTTATTTTTATTTTTAATGTAACTAAAAGATAATTATTTCTCTTACATCAGTCATAAGTTCCTATTGGAACACTTGGACTTGTCAAAAATACAATTATACTTAATAAAGCCGCGTCTCCTGCTCGTGTTTCTTCGAAACATTAGACAAAAACATTGAAACATTGGGGCGTGGCCGTACACAATGTTTTTGCTTTCCGTCGACCACGGAAAACAAAAAACATTGTGTACGAATACAAAAATGTGTATGGCCACGCCCCAATGTTTCGATGTTTTTGTCTAATGTTTCGAAAAAACACTCGCAGGAGACGCGGCTTTATATACAGGAACTGTAATAGCGTCTTGTTCACTTCAACAAGATATAATAATATTAAATACTGGATGTTATTTCTAGCATCGAATTTAAAATAAAACATTGCTTTTATAGTAAATTAGTTTAAATTATTTTGTTATGCCTGGTTTTCTTCCAGATCTTGCAGCAGAGAGCAGCATCTGCGCAAAGAAGAGCACAAAAGATGCTGAAATCATTACACGAAATGGATAGGCTTGATTCTGAACACGTAAGTATATATATGTTTATTTAGGCACATAGTCATAAATATATATACTATAAGCAGTTACATTATTCCAGTATGTAGTGCTTTCTACGTTCCAATTGATACAATATGAATGATTACGGTGCAATTCGGACTAAATACGGACGTTTCCTACTCAGGAACACTTACGTAATCATTCACGAAATTACGGATTTGACAGCGACATCACGACGGATAGGCCACACAATGCTTATTTTACGAATATTTGACTGGAATTTTGACGGGCTCATATGTCAAAATTCACGTAAGCTACAGAGGTGACGGCCGTATTGCGAAATTTCGGATATATCCCTGAGTAGCCCCCTTGATCACAGCTATATACTACTAAAATAAAAAAATTAATTAAATAATAAAATATAAATAAAATAATATATAAATATTTGAATATTTAGTACCTAATTACAAAGTTTTTCAGGCGCTTATTTTTAATCGAATTTCTAACTAAAAATAAAGTTCGTAGAATTTGATTTCAGTTTTATTATATTTTAGGAGCCAATGGACGTTGAAATGAAATGAAAATCGTTTATTAGCATAGGCACTAAAGGCGTGCACTTGCTCATCGTTAGACTCTACCGTGACTTCGGGAAGGCGTATGGCGAGAAGAATATCACAAGAAACTCGTCAATCATAGCCTGTACATAAAGTAATGATAATAAAAAAAAAAACTAAATTTTAATTCAGAAAAAAAAGTGAATGACAATTTATAAATCAGATTACACAGTGGTTACAATAAATGTCAAATTAATAACATATATATATATATAATCCTTCTAGTAAGCCAACAGTAAGTCAGGCTCAAACACTTAACCACGCATTTCCATCGCTCATATAATCAATAATTCTGTAATAAGCCTTTTTAATTAGCGTCTGCTTTACAATCTTTTTCAGAGAAGGAGTGGGCAGACTTGTTAAGTCATTGGGCAATTTGTTATACATTCTGACCCCCACTCCTAAACGATTTACGGGTTTTTGACAAACGAAAATAAGGTACCGCCAATTTGTCACTACTTCTCGTATTTCGTGATTTTATATTAGAATTCCTATTAAAATAATTCTTATTCCTATGTACATAAATGATATTTTCGTAAATAAATTGTGATGCAACTGTGAGGATGTTAAACTCCTTGAATCGTTCCCTAAGTGAGGTACGGGAGCTCAGATTATAAATTGAACGCACTGCCCGTTTCTGCAAAATGAAGATCGATTCGATATCCGCTGCACTACCCCATAAAAGGATTCCATAAGACATAATACTATGAAAGTAGCTGAAGTATACTAATCTCGCAGTATCAACATCAGTGAGACGTCGCACTGTTTTAACTGCATAGGCCGCTGAACTTAATTTCTTTGACAACGATGAAATGTGAGGCCCCCACTGAAGCTTAGAGTCCAAGGTGATTCCCAGAAATATGGTATCATCTACGACTGCAAGGTCCTGTCCGTTGAGCTTGATTTCGGTACCTCCTCTCTGTACATTTGGAAGAGAAAATCTAATACATTTGGTCTTCTTCGCATTGAGTACCAGGTTGTTAACCGTGAACCAGTTGTGTACCTCTGAAAGCGCAGTATTCACATCGTCAAAAGTATTCTTCTTCCTATTAATTTTAAAAATCAGGGAAGTATCATCAGCGAATAAAACAATATCCAGAAGTCCACGAACTTGGTACGGTAAATCGTTTATATAAACCAAAAACAAGAAAGGACCAAGGATTGAACCCTGTGGGACACCCATTTTAACCCTAGAACCAGAAGATGTGGTACAATTTACAGCCACACTTTGCGTCCTGTCGCTTAAATATGAATTGAGAAGCCCTAACGCATTATCTTTAATGCCATAGTGGCTTAATTTCCGAATAAGAGTCTCATGATCGACGCAATCAAACGCCTTGGATAGATCACAGAAGATGCCAACAGCATCATGCGAGTCCTCCCAGGCATCAAATATATGTTTAATCAGAGCTACCCCTGCATCGGTCGTCGATCTACCTTTAGTAAACCCAAATTGTCGATCATGTAACAAACGATTACAATTAAAGTGAGACAACAATTGGTTTAAGATTATTTTTTCAAATATTTTACTAATTGCCGGTAAAACGGATATTGGCCTATAATTCGCGGGATCAGACTTACAGCCACTTTTAAACAATGGAATAACTTTACTAAATTTCATTAAATTGGGAAAAGTACCCGCGTCGACACATCTATTGAAAATAACCGCTAAGTAATGCGCTATAGAGTCAATGATTGAATCTAAAATTCGTACAGAGATGCCCCAAATATCTTCTGTCTTTTTCATATTCAACGATTTAAAAGCCTTTACTATACTATCTGGAGAAACATGAGAAAATTTAGGAAAAATGATTGAGCATTCACTTACATTCGATTTCAAAAGTGATTCGGAAATACTAGGCGAGGAATCCAGGGATCGAGTAGTCTCAATCGGTATATTTGAGAAAAACTTCTCAAACTCAAGAGCTACGTCGTGATCCGATTCAATGGTTTTATCTCCTTTTTGTAGACTGAAATGAGAGTCGCGAAGCTGCACTTTGCCTGTCTCTGTATTAATTACATTCCATACAGATTTGATTTTGTTATCGGAATGATTTATTTTATGTGCGATAAACATTGATTTCGCCAAAGCGCAGACACGTTTAAAGATTTTTGAATAATTCCTTACGTAGTCAATAAATACTGGACTATGGTTAAACGTTTTTTCATAATAAAGATCATACAATTTCAGCCTACTTCTATGAATTCCTATCGTAGCCCAATCACTAAATTTTTTATGACCTACTTTTCTCTTCTTTCGAGGAAATGCCTTGTCAAATTCTAATTTTATTGCGCCAAACAACGTAGAATAAAGTTTATCGGGATCATTAGAGTAAGGCAACGATGCTAATTTACTATCTATACAGTTCTTGAATTTTTCCAGCCGTGAATCAGTAATAGGTCTACAAACAACGTCCTCAGTATTTTTAAGAAATCCGTTATAAAACATAGCCTTTTGTCCACAATGATCAGAATTAAAACAATTAATAATTACTTTTTCAACTGGATCCATATTACTAAAGATATTATCCAGGCAAGTTGCTGTGGATGCAGTAATTCTAGTAGGTTCTAAGAATAAATTGCCTAAGTTGAATGATCTAAACAAACTCAATAACCTCGAGCTGAGACTTGAAGATTCCAACAAATCGACATTGAAATCCCCACAAACAATAATCTCTTTTCGGCCCTTACTAACTATGTTCAATGCATCTTCCATCACCTCAAAAATCTCTCTGTTGTCTTTATTAAATGTTTAAATTCACCTTAATTACAGTTGGCTTACTACTAAATTCGTTACTTAAACTAAATAAAATATTCCCTAAGCTAAGTTATTTTAAAAATATTTATTTACATTTATGTGTTTATTTATATATATATATGTACATATGCATGTTCAAGGCCAAGATTCTAAGAATTATCTAAAGTTAACGTGATTTCGTTTTCGTAACTCTTCATCTCTTCTTTGTTTATCTAACCATTCTGCAGTTCCTGGTACAGTAGCAGGATTTGTCGAAATTTGGGTTAAGGTTTTAAAACCTTCACCATCTCTTTGCATTACAGCATATTTTGCACCACCTTTTATTTTAAAAGGTGAGTTTAAAGTTCGATGACTTCTTTGTATTGATTCTAGAAGACATCTTTGATTGGGATCCAAGTACACAACTCTTTGAGTTGATAGGACTCCTAAGCTTTTATCATATTTAAAGAAAAAGTTATCTACTAACCATCTGACAACCTCGCATTCGTTGTGGTAAGCGATACCTTCTATTTCCATATGCGTATTACACGCTGGACACAGTGGTGTAGGTTCTCTTGGCTTAGTAAATATCATTGCCTTTATTTCTTCTTGATCTAATTCGGCCTCCGAGAATACTCTTGCGAGTACTTTTCTCGGATTTGCTTTGATATCAGATCTTTTAACTCCTTTCACACGAGAGAACAAGTTTAACTTTGCAGTTGCTGTCTCTCTTGGTGATTTTGAAAATGATAACAATATCAAATTCTGAGTTAAATTGTCATCTAGTTCATAAACTGAGATGACTTTTCTTTCCCTTGCGGCACTTATTGAAGGGTGACGCTCGGTTGGATCAACTATCCATATACCTTGAGTTAATGGGTCTACCCACATCTCAGGTTTGCTATAGTGATCGCAAATTTTTGCGAGTTCTCGTTCTTTGATGCGTTCAATCATCATCACTCCAAGTATATCTTTCAATATATCTTTTCGTTCTGGTGTTTTTGAATGCTTCTGAACTACTTGCTCACAAATTTGTTTTATCTGCTTTGCTGTAGCAATCATGTTTACACCCGACTTACTCGTTAAACACGACAAGTCTTTGAGTGTCTTCATACTTGCTGAAGCGGCGGTATTCATAACCTTTTGGTATTTAGGTATAGCTTGTGTAGTAGGTATAGGTACTCTGAAAACTCCATAAGGAGTATCCATTGTAACTACTTCTTTAACTGCCATATCCTCTACCAGGGTCTGAAATTCATCCGATCGAACAGGTGTTGTGTTCAATCTGATGTTCATTTTAGAGTCATCTTCATATGATTCTGCAAGTGTTACGAGATCATAGAACCCTTTTGAAGCATTTAAAGCGGTTTTAACTCGAGATTCTAAGCTCTCAAGATATAAAACAGGTTCTACTTCACGGGTTCCTCCATTCTCACAATCTTCACTTGCCATAACAATGACATCTTCAAATGAGAAGAACGATTGTTCTTCTTTTGTCAAACTAGAGCTTGACATAATTGGATTTTGTATTATATTTTCCATTCACATTGATGTTTTAAAATTTTCAAAGTATTCTCTTTAGCGTTCGGCGTAGAATAAATTGGGAGCAATTAAAAGAAGCAATCAAAAGCGTGACGAGTAATACGCTGAAAATTCCCCCGGGACCCATGGCATGGGAAGATAAGAATATTTAATATTTAATAAAGGAAAATATTTTCTACTTCGCTAAACTTTTTCTTTTAGACGAAAAGTTTTTTTTTTTTTAACTTTATACAAATTTTATTTTTAAGTTATAATTTTAGAAAGGAATACATAATGTCATAATAGCATTTCTTAAGCATTATTTTGTAATTAAATATCTAATCAGCCTGCTTTTAAGTGTATAGTAAGCCGGTCTCTTATTTCGAGGTACAGTAATACCACGCTTTACGCGACCCCGTTATGCGCTGTTTCACTATAACGCGAAATTCAAATTTCGCGCTCATTTACTCCGCATTACGCGAAAGATTGTGTATAAACATAATGTAGTCATCAACTTCTCTATGGTCGCGGGAATTTCAGTTTTTTCCGGAACGTATCCCTCGCGTAAAGCGGGGCATTACTGTACCTACTACGTTCGATTCATAAATAAAAAACAATTGTTTTGGACGTGTTTGTGGTTTTAACACAACATTATGTGTTACTAACATAGTATGTATTTATGCTAATATTATAAAGAGGAAAGATTAGTATTTTAGTATGTTTGTAACGAATTGGCTCAAAAACTACTGGACCGAATTCAAAAGTTCTTTCACCATTTGAATGCTACATTATCACTGATCAATATAGGCTATATAAATTACAGGAAAAATAAGGATGCTTAATAAAGCTACAATAATGTAAGTCAAGGTTGCCAATAATTGTCATAAAAGGCAGGCGTCGTTGAAATATGAAACATCATTAAACTTCATAGTACTTTATATCTTCATTACTACGCGAAAGAAGTTTATTATAAAAAGTTTGTATATGAAACTAATTGTGATGTTTATATTTATATAATATCATATTTTATACTTTTTAGATAATATTTATCTATATCTATACTAATATATAAAGAGGAAACATTTGATTGTTTGTTTGTATGTATTGAATAGGCTCCGAAAGTACTGGACCGATTTGAAAAATTCTTTTACCATTAGAATCGTAAAAAATCCCTGATGAACATAGGCTATAGAATATTTTCAATTGTTTTTTTAAAGAAATATTACATTTTATTTTAAGTTCAGACAATTCGATGTCTATGCCTAATTTTGGCGGTCAGTTTTTCAATTGTTGTTTTTAAGAAATATTATATTTTGAAACATCATTAAACTTCATAGTACTTTATATCTTCATTACTACGCGGGCAACTGCTAGTCTTTCATAAAGAGATAAGTAATGGTTCGCGAGCCGCGGTCTGCCGACCCCTGTGCTAGGCTAATATACATGTATAACACAAGTCCAGTGGACTTATGTTGTTCAGTCGACAGCAAGAGCCCTTCGTGTGATGACGTATTTGTGTTTCAATTAAATTGATTCTCGTTATTTGACTTTTTTAATTGATTCAGTTATCTTACTATCTCGTATTTGTTGTAATAAAAAGTTTTTTTGAAATTAGTAGTAACTTCTGATTTCTGCTACATTGATTATTTTCTGGTATCTTAATGGTGGCTCGTATGATATCATTTGTAAATAGTGAACTGTAAAAAAAAAACCTGAAAAATTTTCGAATAAATATTTCAATTCAAACTTGTGTTATTATTTCACGAACATGGCGTGTTAAAAGTACATTCAGGACATAATCACGACAATTATAATTATTTCAGCTAGTATTTGCCTCGTTAGGTTTTATGTGTATATAGCAGGGGTGACCAATTTGCGGCTCTTTGAAGGATTGTTTGTGGCTCTCGATAGATGTACCTGAGTTCCCTTTTCATTTTTGTGCTATTATATTTAAATAAAAATTATTATCATTCCATATGTGTTTAAAAATGTATTTTAAGTTACTAACACCAAATATGAAAGACTAAGTGCAACGTTTTTTTAATACCGTTAAAATTTAATTTCGACTCGCGAAAAATTTCAATTTTTGAAAAGTAACTCGGACTATCAAGGGCTTGGTCACCCCTGGCATATAATATACTTATAGTAGTACGTTGATAGAAATTTGAAGTATTAATGACAAAATTACTACCAATAATAGTATTATAAAATATTTATTTATATATCTTATTTTATTGTAATGAACTTTAAGTGCTTATTTGATATATAAATTGGTAATTGCTTTATTCTAGTATGGTTGGAATCAAATTTGATTACGTTTATGTAATAAATTAAATATTCTAATGATTAAATGTCAATCATATGTTAGTGGCTTGTCTTGATATCCTCAACACAGGGTTTGAGATCTGGACATGGTGGCTGTCAGGACTCGGTCGTTGATACACTAATTCAAAATTTAATTACACCATAATTATAACACTCACGTCAAAGTGTCATCAATCACAACTGTCAAAGTGACATTTTTAACCGATCTCAATCTGTGTTTCAATTTTGACAGATAAATGACTCCTTGTAGAAAATACGGGTTTCGGCTTAATGGCAATCATTTGTCAATGTTTGTTACTAGGGGAAAGTTTGGGGAAAATTTTGCAGAAGTGTTTTAATATTATTGCAATTAATCTACCCTAGTTTAAACAATGTCTGTATGTTCATTAAAAATGTATAGTATAAAAATATAAATAAAATAGTTTATAGTATTAAGTTGACATTATTATTAATAATTTACGATTTTGGGCGTCGTATAAAAAAAATTGCCAACTATTATTTGCTACATCATTGACATATCACAAACACTAGGGTTATAGAAATGACAATAATTATTCGTATTGTAATCAGATATTTAAGACGTATCCATCTACATACAATTATAAGATATAACTAATTTAAAAGACGTTGTGCGGCTTACTCGATATTATTAAATTAGTAAAGGTCATATTTAAGCCGCATAATTTCTTTTAAAGTAAATTAAATGCTATACTTAAAATAATCTATAGGTTAACAGTTATCACGTTAAATATCCGGTTTAACCTTCAAGTCAATCTTTGGGGGTTTTGATAAGGTCAAGGAACTTTAGGGGCCGTATTCAAAAATAACATTTGTACTTACGTAGTATGGTCTGTGATCACCTAATCATTACATGAATGACTTTTATTCCATTTTATGCAGCAATAATTACTTATTTATTTATACCTACTTATAGTATATACTATTCTTTCTATTATTACATTGAAACGATTTCTTATAAATGCGTGTAACAGAACGTAATGATAGCTAGGGGACAGTAGACAGTTGTAATGGATTATTATCATTGGTCGAAAATCACGTCATCAATTTTTCAAGCATGTGATTGGTCTATTTTGCTTCGCACAGATCACTCTATTTTTTATTTGGAGTTTTGAACTAAGCCTAAGCGTAAATTAAAATTTCAAATATACTATAGCTTCTTTACATGTATTTATTTATGTAATTATGTTAGCTAATTTTAAACAGTTGAAAATTAATTTATTGCAATGTATTAATTCTGATTAATAATTCATCTTTTTGCATTATTTTCACACTTGAACGAAGTGATTTAGTAATGCGACTGATGCAATAATAGCATTAGTTTTTTATTTTTATTATTTGCATTGAATATTCTCTGATTTACAATTTACATTGGGTTATTTTTCAGAATTAATTGTGTTTTTTACTTTGTGTAATAAAGAGGCATGTAAGATCTAATTATAGGCTTACTTTATTTAGATTTACATGCCTATTAAGAAATTCGACCTTCTATAAATCAAAAACAATACGTTTCGGATTTGATTCCTACTCGAAATATTTTTTTTTTTTGAAAAATCCTTCAAGACTTGCTGTTAATTGATTGTGTTGACCTTATTCTCAAATTTATATTTAAGGGAATGATATTGTATATAGTTTGAGATCAGGGCTTTTATTATACTAAAATACTTAGGTAGGCAGAGACCGTGGCACTTCTGGAATATCACGTGACTTTTATATCTGATTTTGTTTTATATTATTTTTGAAAATTAGTTATCTATCATTATGTTATGATTAATGAAAAATTACATTATAAAACTGGTTTCCTTTAACCATCAGTTTTCGTTTCAGAGATGATGAGTTGTGGCTTCAAATTTGTTATGACTTATTTTAATTGTCCAAACCTCCATAACTAACAATGTAGTTAAATTTAATCGTTAGATTATACAGAATAAAACGGATAGTTTGGCAGTAACTTCCTCTGGGATTTCGGATAGGGCCGGACATCCAGTGTGAGCTGCAGTATATAAAGTTGTTCCACTCGTAATAGGTTCATTACACATCGCCTGTTTTCAACATGAATCACTACATATTGGTGAGTTTCTTTTGTTATTATATACCAATACTTAAAATTGTA
>JAPWLS010000818.1:0-26723 GCA_028551675.1 Tineola bisselliella
GTCACTTTACGAATGTTCATAGCGGGCGCAAAGAAAGGGAAAGCAACTTGTATTTGTATAAATTAAGAGTTTAATAGTAATGAATAATATGTACACCATTACATTCGACCTTTCGACATTGGGTGTGTATGTATATCCGCATGTGCTATGTGCTACGTGCGGAGTTTAATAGGCCATTCCATATTACATATGTATGAAGCGGCCGATACAAAAATTTCCTCTCATCCGGTTACAAAATATCATTAAACTTTGAGTCACAAACTTTGTCCTCACGCACACACAGATGCATGCACATACGCACACATACACGCAAACTTATCACGCTTGTTATAATTGTAAATTATGAACGAACATTTCTCAATTCACAAATCAGAGAGATCGTCTTAAAGTTATTATTTATCAAGGAGTTGTAGCAAGCATTATGAAACATTGACATTAACAGAAGTCGATCCCGAGTGAGCAACTGGCGGCCGTCACAAAGGGATCAACATTTTTGTCAGCAAGTTCTGCGGCTAAGTTGTGACAGGCAGCTGATTAACCTCCCCAGAGGTGGGAATATATACCCGCCACGGACAACATACGTATAACATTTGAACAGAACAACTTTATAGCTTTTCCGAAACAATAGTCTTGGCGTCTCGTTAAGTTTATTTATGTATCGCAATGATTTACGTCGACGCAATGGCCACTTCCAGATGCACATCACCCCACAATATTACACCAAACACCTCCGAGTCTATTTTTACACATTTTAAAAGTATCTGCCGAAAGACTCTCTTCCCGTACTCGCGGCCGCGTCCGATGCATCTCACACGTTATACAAACATTATATGCACTTCCCTTATTAAAGTGAATCATACGAACAGGCCGCTAACGGACAACTAACAAAAGTGTGATCAATTTTATTCCATTCTCGTAAAGTTTAACATGTTTGAGTTTGTTATTATATATCGACTGCACAATATTTGAATCTGACTGTACATATGAGAGTTAAGTCAGTCATAACGACTACAATAATAAAAAAGTTGAAACACTTTGGTAATAAATAGTACGGGTGAGCGACAGAGGCAAAGTCGACGGGTCGAATGTTACAGGTCAAACGGGCACACACAACCAACTGGCAATCGCCCATTAGTACCCTCATATTTATATGCAATGATAATATATCTACAAATAAAAGAACAAATTCTGGTGTAAATAATAGAATACAATACAATATAATGAAGTCGGCTGTGCCTTAAACTTAACCAAACCAAACCATCTGACAATTCGTCTGTCAGCGGAACCGCTAATTGTTTTTTAATTAGAATTTATGCCGAAGAAGCGACCAGTGCTCACTTCGACCGTTGCCATTAATCCCGTGGATTTCCCCAATGTTACACACATATGCCCACACGCGCACATGAACCCACGCAACAAACAAGTACATCAATAAACTACTTCCAAAACATCAGAATGAAACGGCAAAGGTCAAATCATTGCTGCAAGTAAGAACAGGTCAAATATTCGCGGTGGGAATACTTATAAATCAGATCTCGTCTATTCGGTATATTAATATCAATAGAAGCTGTCAGCGTGTGTCAGTGGAGACAATCGCAACTTGCTGCTGCCTGTCTGTCTCTCTGATGCTTTATTCAATTGTGTTTTAATTGGGATTTCGTTTGTCGATGTGGTTTTCTTATTTCATTAAATAATCAAAACAACTTGAGCACTTGCACGACCACAATAGACAGCTGCAACTTATTAAGCCCACACGCACACACGAGCACACGCACACGCACACACACTATGTAACATTACATAACACGTTTTATTATATAGCAAAGGTTGACCAAACTCAGCCGTAAATCTCATCAAGTGAATGCCCCTTCCTCGCAATGGCAAAGAAAAATGCTAAAATTGTAACAAAGGCAGCGCTCGTATTTCGGCGGAGAGTGATAAGGGTTGTTATCTGTTGTGCGTACGATGCGGGTCACTGCGGGTCACTGCGGGCGATTGCGGCCGATTGCGAATACATTATAGAAGCGACTAATATAACTACAAATAAACTGCGACCGTTAAAATAGTACATTCAATTTGAATTAAGACAGAATTATCCCTTCCAACACAAATCGCAAGGAGGAGGCAGAGGGCGCTCCACTCCACATTCGGTTGACCATTGCAGCGCCGCCCTCCTGCGACGCATTCGAGTACATGTGCTCGGTAAGTGCGATCTCTGATTAGATGCGAGGAGGGCGGGCAGGAGGAGAGGGGGAGAGGGGGGGAGTAGAACGATATAATTTTTCATATAATAACATGGGATGTGGGTGATTTAATGGAAGTTCTGTGTTCGCTTATTCAAGTATAAATCAATGCACTACATTACAAAGACTGTTTGCGCTCAGTGCCATGGAATCAGGGATGCTCGCATGCAGCAAAGGGAAGGCGCAAACAGTCCACGTCGAGGCAGCGACCAGCCGGAGCTAACATTTGGTCCAAGTGTGCCACGAGTCACCACCCACTTCATTCATTCATTATTTAGTACTAGGGACTTTTTTCATATTCACTTATTGTATACGAGGACAAATGTGGCTCATTATTCATTGTCACCAATTAGATGCTCATGCGAATTGTAATAGGTGTCTGTGCATCAATGGATTGTCAGCAATATGCGGATACACATTTAGACAGAGAGAAGCAACTTTCATTTCAATAATTCGAATGAACGTCACGCCCAAACACAGACATCGTTCATTAACAATTCATGCTTTAATAATGCTCGAGCGGTTATTCCGCATTCAATTGTACACATTTTAAAAATTATAAATTAGGTTTCGTTGTTTGGGTTCCTCGAGACACTCTTCAGAGCAACCATCATTATAATATTAGCAAAAACATACGCATATATGTATAGTATGCATTACAATCACAACACTATTACTTACTACTCATATGCCGCGCCTTTTAATGGAAATAGTTTTATTTTACTTGATGCACTACGGAACCAAATACCACATATTATTGTGTGCATATATAAGGCATCAGCGGGGTGACAGGGACAGTGGCCGCCACGATGTCCACTGCGGAGGAGCAATTCGACGAAACGTTGACCACGATCGACCGCATACTGAAGAGGTTCATAGGAATCAATCTGCGGATATCGGAAGACACCAACCTGCGGAGAACATTCATGGCAATACTGATAGCCACGGCCTCGTTCGACCTGGGGGCCTTGCTCCACCTGGGCATCAGAGCGCACGACGGGCTCACGTTCGACGACTGCGACGTAGTACCAAAGCTGATCATAAGCATCATGTCCACGGTGAAGCTGGTGCTGACCAGAGTGCACGAGGCACCGCACGGGCGTCTCCTGCTCCGGCTCAGAGAGAAGCTCTCCCAAAACCAGCAGCACATCGCGCACAGCCGCCACTTGCGAGCCAGAATCGACCGCGAGCTATCCAGCGTCAACATCATAGCCAAAGTGATGTACTACAACTCGATATCGACACTCGCGCTCTTCATGATATCGCCGTTCATCTTCATGCCCTATTACTACTTGAAGGAGCACAGATTAGTGATATATACGCCGATGGCCGTCTCCTACATATTCTGCGACAGCTATGACCTCGTCGGATGGATCCTTACATATTTCCACACCGGCATCAAAGGTAACGTAGGTGTAATGCAGACGTGCTTCCATTGCTCTGTGCGTATGTGCGCTCGTGTAGGTGTGGTGTCCATCGCCGGCTTCTCGTGCGAGGTGTTGGTGCTGTGCCAGCTGTCGTTGCTGCACGCGGCCCTGAGCACGCTGGCCTGCCGAGTGCGCGGGGGGGAGGCGCCACTCAGGAGCATCGTCATTGAGCATCAACAACTCTTACTGTAACTATCCCAGCATCCCTCTGATCGCACTCGTCTGCATCACACTAACATATCGTAATTATAAGGTTTTCAGACATGTTGAATGCAGTGCTGTCGGAGTCGATGTTGTGTTTCTTCATGGGCAGCACCTTCCTAATATGCTTCGTTGCCTTCATAATATCGGTGAGTTGCTCGCATCCCTGCGCCTCCGTCGTCGCCGACACGCGTCTGTGTGTTTGCAGACAGTGAACGAGAACTTGGTGTCGTTCCTGTTACTGCTGTCGCTGTACATTGGCCTCATATTCATGATCAACTACTTCGGCAACAAGATCATTGATGCGGTCAGTTCCATTCCATTGCATCTCAATATATACCAATAACTGCAGCACTGAGAATGCTTTCCAAACACAGAGCACGGAAGTGGCCCACGCGGTATACGAGAGTCCATGGTATGAACAGGAGCAGCACTCACAGCACACGCTGCATATTATGATGATGAGGTCCGAGCATGGCAGGTACACTCCGCCGAACGGCGTGACCATAACTAATCATAAACAACGCATATCGACAGGGCACAACGGCCGTGCGCGTTGACAGTCTACAAATTCGCCCCAATAGACATTCCCACGTTCACTAAGGTAATATAGTTGAGTGTGCTGGTTGGTGCATGATGAGAAATGTCTCTTCCATGCATTCACTGTGGGCAGGTGCTGAGCAGCGCGTGGTCCTACTTCGCATTGCTGAGGACATTCTACACCAAGGAATAGAGAACAGACAACCCAGCCCTGCGCCGCTTCACGTTGTAGTTCCTAGTGGAGGCTGGGGATGTCAATGCACACCGAATACAGGAGTAACCATAACGAGACCTTATTTACAATTTCCTTTTAATTAGATGATATTTTTTGGACGAATGATTCGCCCGCGCGCGATCATGGCCTGTCGACTGCACTTGGCCTGCTCAACACTAAATAACACCACCAACCGTTCAATGTGGCTGTCACGTGAACAGCTTTTGACACAAACTCGTATCATATCCGATTTCTTTACTTATTGACACTGAACATATTAAAAGACAAAACTAGCTTTTATGATTAATTTGAATTATAATGTTTAAATCCAGTATAATAAACAAATCTCATAGAAGAATGGAGATCGTGTGATACTCGTAGATGCCAACGTGTCAGTCAGCAGGTTGTAATAAATGGTAAGTGAGTTTCAAAACGTAAGACATTCGCCATAATTTTGATATTATTCATGAACCTCTTTCTCCTGTTACCTTTAACCGTTCCAGTAGAGCGTCTTGCCAAATTCTCTCCCAAACAGTTTTGGCAAAAATATTTCAACAATTTTAAAACTTTTCCACTTAACTATCTACGAGTAACAATGGCTATCACTTACGATCTGCATTCGGTCCACTTTGCTCATTATGACGGAATCAGCAATTCTGTTAGCTACGAGTGCAAGCATATGAAACGCATCAGCCGACCACTGAACCGACGTTCACGACACGGCGACCGCCGACGACCGCCGACGACCGCCGATGAGGCACTTTTGTGCAAATTGCTGCGTGCTCTGGGCACATCTTAATAATTCCAACCATGAGCCCGAATTGGCCATCAACTCACACCCAGCCATCAATGGAGCCGCTATTCTGGCAAATGTTCAAAGCCACTCCGCGACGACAGCGCCTCACTCGCACCACACACATTACACTCGATGTTCACAGTATCAATGCATTCATTCTGTTGGCCATTCCATTCACGCACATATTCCCGCAGGTGCACTACTCTACTAATACTGACCGTTCTGTTGCCGAGACTCCTCACTCTGCAGCTCAGATATGCTGACTTGCCAACTAACGCGGTCACGTTGCGCGGCGTACTCGCGTCGAAGCTCGGGGCTCCACGGCCGCCAGCGCCGCCTCCGCCGGACAGCGAATTCACTGATCCCGCACCGCCGGCCACGTCGCAACGCACTGCATGATAAAACTGACATGGTTAATTCACTGTCCGGTTCTCAGAGACAATTGGATGCAAACAACATAAACTAAGATATGAAATGCACCTCGCACCCACACTTTAAAGTAAATGCGGTGAGTGCAATGGCATTGTCGTATGCGAGCGGGTGTGACAGGTATAACAGCAGCCTCACCTGTGTGCAGTGCTACGAGCAGAACAGCGGTGAGAGCGCCACTCGTACTCAGCATCGCGGCACCATCACTCACTCACTCACTCACTCACATCACTGCCATTGACATTGCGATTGCGATTGACACATCTGCAACAATTGGTATATACCTATAGTACGTCTCACAAAACAAATATTAACAATAATTTCGGAAACTTGACCATTTGTCGTGTTCTGTCCGTCACGTGTCATGTGCATTACAATGTAATATGTTATTGCAGATTATACAAATGTGAGAATAATTCGAATGCATCACCAATATTCATATAAACGTACAAGAACAAACAAAATTATAGTTTATGTAACGATTCTAATGATATGAAACACAAATGAAATAATAAAATATATTAGTGCTTATTTTAATGTGAATTGCATTATTTAAAGAATCATTCCCGACTGACAAGGTAGCCGTTTATTTGTACAATAATAAACACACCTGATTGTATGCTACGAAGACGGAGCAGGCGACTTCGGCCAGAGCAGGCAGAGGGCTACGACACCGAGCTCCGTAGCGCATTACTGCCCCGCACGATGGCAATTATGGCTTACTATATATATTAGACTGAAGGCACACACGCACACGAGTGGTCGCACGATATCTCACTTGCACAACGAGCGAGTGGCATCATAGGAAGACGCATTCACGCGGCACACGCAGCAGACTCCGGACGCGCCCGACACCGGCGACTGCACGCACCACACTGACGTCCCGCCCGCCCCAACACACCCGCCCAAAGCCGCCTTTACAGCACACGACACCAACACTTCTTAATAACCAATATACCTTTATTTCAAAAGAAACCAACGCCGAACACACACAAACAATTCATTCATTTTCAAACAATATGTTCTCAATGACAATGCATGCAACGTGTGCTCAAAGTCGCGCCGACAATTTCAAAATTATGAAATTAATAGATTCCTTTTAGTATAATATACACGAAGTCCACTCTTGCACAATGCCACATGGCATTCCAAAGCTTGGCTCAATATCTATAACATAATAACTCATACAATATTAAAAGGAAAAACGTTTTTCTGACGATTATTATTGATTGTGCCACAACAGCTAACAATATGATAATTCATTAACGAATGAGCAGCCAACAAACAGGCAAGTAGTACTTATTACTGTGATTCTCTTTTTCGTTCCGGCGCTTTCCAATAAGCGGATTCAAAGCAAATGACGTACGCGAGCACATGCAAATCCATAATTGATGCAAAGTCGTTTATTAAAGCAAAAACATAACAAATAAACAAACGAACTTATTAAATAAACATTATGTCTTTTAAGAATTGTTAGAAATACAGTAACTGTTAATAAAGGTCAGTTTAGCTTTCTCTGTGTAATTTAATAAAGACGGAATATAGGCGACGCGACGTCAGGCAAACGACTTTCAAGTTCCATTGCTATCGGTCATACAGTTATGCATCAATACAACATAAATATATGGACAAGAGTAAATAGTTCCCCACATTACAGATCCATTTGTTCAAAAAAATTGTAAAGATCTTTTTTTTATTAATGACTTCAGATATTAAAGACAATTCTGCAAATGTCGAGTATTCGGGCAGCAAACCAATAAGAAATTATAAATTTTAATACACACGTAAACCTTCGTTTAAAAAGTTATCTTAAAAAAAATTTGAAAATTTTGTTGAAAACATCCATTAAAAATAAATTTAAAATACTTATTTTTATGTTCTATACTATTATATAAAGAGGAAACATTTGATTGTTTGTTTGTATGTATTGAATAGGCTCCGAAACTACAGGACCGATTTGAAAAATTCTTTTACCATTAGCATCGTAAAAAATCCTTGATGAACATAGGCTACTTAATATTTTCAATTGTTTTTTTTAAAGAAATATTACATTTTAAGTTCACACAATTCGAAGTCTGTGCCTAATTTTGGCGGGCAAATGTGCTGTCAGTTTTTCAATTAAGATATATTTAAATGAAATTAGTTAAAATTATTTTGCTTACAATTCCCGCTACAACACTCAGTAATTTGTCTCGACGCGTTTCGCCACTTCACGTGGCATCATCAGGATACGTGCGGTCGCTTCGGCTTCGCTTCAACGACTGAAAATATATTTCATTTTATTTTAAGTTCACATTGTAATTCATATCTAATTCAATGAAAATAAAAGCGAAAGTTCTCTCGAAATCCGCTTGACATACAAAGATGAAATTTGACAGGGAGGTAGTTTATAGTTAGTTGACGTCTGCAAAGAACGGATTTTGCAACAGGGCCAGATTTTTTTGCTACAAGCTAGAAATTTGACGAAAAGGTAGTTAGTAGATTTTGCAACAGGGGTGTGAAGGCATTTTCTGTTCTAATATTTATTATGACCTAACTTGAATATTATTATTACTGGCAACATTATTTCAGTTAATCACTAACAATATTGACATGAAATTAAAATTAATTGCCTGAAAGGAATAGAGCTTCACTGCTCCTACATTTTGAAAAGGAAACACCCAGAAACTCGTTTCACTCGATTGACCAAATATTAACTTAAATATATTTTTTATGTAATATGAAATACCGAATTTAAGCCGCGTCTCCTGCTCCTGTTTGTTCGAAACATTAGACAAAAACATTGAAACATTGGAGCGTGGTTTTGTATTCATACACAATGTTTCAATGTTTTTGTGTAAAGTTTCGAAGAAACACGCGCAGGAGACTCGGCTTTACACAAACAATCAACACTACTTTCACGCATTGACATTGGCAAATTATTGCAATGCCGTAAAAAGAAACGAAAGAAAACCGACTCTATGGTTCGCTGGCGCCAACCCTCCCTGTACCTAATTCTACATCTTTGGCCCGTGCCGGTGTTGTTATGACGATGACAGCGGAGTGATGCGATTTTTCCATGAATAATAAAAATAGAAAAATCTTTATTAATAACAATGTTAATTATTAATCTAAGCGGTCTTGTTATTTAGTATCTACATTTATAGTATATTCACAAGTGGCGTGAGCATTAAAATGAAAGTAGTAAGTAATGAACCGATTTTGTTTTATAGTGTATGCGTGGGGGAATACGTATTAATGCGAATAATGGTTGCAGTACTGTTTGAGTAACGACCCGGCGAAGCCATGTTTTGTGGTGTCATTCAAGGACGTTCTGGTGATGCTCGACTGCGGGCTGTCACTGGCGCCTCTGATGTCCTTCCTGCCGCAGCCTCCCGTCCCCAGCACTCGGCTCTCTTCGCTGCCCCGCTACGAACCACCGCACGTCTCCGATCCCGCTCTCTCTCATGTAATTATGCATATATACAATATTTTGATGAATGTTATTTTCAACACATGGGATTGCGATTTATCAGATATATGGGCCATGCAAGTTCGCTAATATATAATGGATTGATATTTCTAATTAACCATTTGGGATTATTTACCTGATTGTTTTTCAATGTATATTTAATTATGTTGGCAGGAGCTGAAGGAATGCTGCGGACGTGTGTTTGTTGATAGCCCTCCAGAGTTCTGTCCCCCTCTCGACAAAGTAGTAGACTTCTCTCAGCTGGATGCCATTCTCATCTCTAATTACACCTGCATGTTGGCTTTGCCATACATAACTGAAGGAACTGGCTTCCGTGGACAAGTGTATGCCACTGAGCCCACTTTGCAGATTGGAAGATTTTATCTGGAGGAACTCTGTCGGTGGGCTGAGGGGGGTACTGATCGCGCCCGGCGCTGGAAGGAAGTGTTGCATCTATTGCCACAACCATTGGCCGATGCGAGCAAACCTAAGAGTTGGCGCAGACTCTACACGCGCCGTGCGATGAACGCCGCCCTCGCCAGAGTGCGTGTCGTCGGATATGATGAGGATGTCGATATCTACGGCGCCCTTAAGGCCACCGCCGTCAGCTCCGGCTTCTGTCTCGGATCTGCCAATTGGGTGCTACGCTCAGAGCACGAGAAGATCGCCTATGTGTCGGGCTCCTCCACACTCACCACGCATCCGCGCCCTGCCAACCAAGCCGCACTCAGAGGGTGCGCCGCGCTCGTTCTGGCTGCACTGACCCAGACACCTGCACACAACCCTGACAACATGCTTGGTGACCTCTGTGTGCATGCGGCGGCCACCCTCCGCCAGGGCGGTGCCGTGCTGCTTCCGGTGTATTCCAGCGGCGTCGTGTTTGATCTGCTCGAGTGTCTCTCAGCACATCTGGACGGCGCAGGACTTGGCGCAGTGCCTATGTTTCTTTTGTCTCCAGCCGCTGACGCAGCGCTCGCTTATGCGAACATACTTGCAGAATGGCTCAGCCTCGGCAAACAGACACGCGTTTATCTTCCCGAGGAGCCTTTCCCTCACGCGGCGCTCGTCCGACAGGGCCGCCTGAGACACTACCCGAGCGTGCACCACGAGGCGTTCGGCGCAGACTTTAGGACGCCGTGCGTTGTCTTCTGCGGCCACCCGAGCCTGCGTTTCGGCGATGCGGTACATTTCGTGGAAATGTGGGCTGACAATCCTTTACACGCGATCATCTTCACGGAACCAGACTTCCCTCACATGGAGGCCCTTGCACCATTCCGGCCGCTTGCGATGAAGGCGTTTCACTGTCCCATCGACACGTCACTCAACCTGTCACAGGCGGGCAAACTCGTGAAGGAGCTGCGGCCGGGAGCACTTTTGCTCGCGGAGGGGTATCCTGTACGGGGAGAAGCGCGCACGCAGTGGCTGAGGCGTGGAAGTGTGGCAGCGTTGTCAGTAAGGCGTGGACGCGTGCGGGCAGAGTTGGCAGCAGGACTGGCAGCACGTTTGCCGGCGCTCAGAGAGGTACGGGCGGCTGGAGGCGCGATGCAGGCTGCGGCGGTGCGTTGCGGGCTGGAGACTCGCGACCGCAGACTGCGTTTATGCGCGGTGGATGGCCCAGGCGGCACTGGCGGGTCGGGTGAGCAGAGCGCGACCGAAGCACGAGTCGAGTGGAGCTCTTTAGACGTGGCAGCGTTGGTGCGCGAGTTGGCACGGGAAGGCATCGGGGAGGTGCGCGTGGAAAGGGGCGCGGGCGGAGACTGTATTCTGCACCTGCCTCGTCACGACACTCTGCTGCATCTGGAGCAATTCGCCACTCACGTGTTTTGCGAGCCGACTCCAGAGTTGCGCGCGAAGCTGGTGCGGGCGCTGTCAAACTGTCTGCCGTCCATATAGACCGACGGCTGAAATAAAACTCGCGAGTCTATTGTGACAACTTTTATTTGATAAATACTACTTAAAACTTGACATCTTTTTTATTACAAGTTCAGATTACACGATTCCACAGCATTCGTATTTGTAGAGTCTGGGCCTGAAGTGTATGAGACAAAACAATTACTTCGCCTTGTGGCGAACATACGCCAAATAAAACCACCTTGTGTTGAACCTAAACTGATCACAGATTTCAAATACTATAACCATCACTAGGGTTGCTCTGTCGATGGCGACTCACTGCGTGATGACGTGGCAGCACATACTATCAGATCTAACAGCGTGATGGAGTCCTGTGAGTTAACTTTAGCAGTTTGGAAACTATATCAGCTGTCATTATTGTATGAACAGATGACAGTTGTGTGCTCCGGAAACATTTTGTTATTAAATGAACTCTGATCTCATAATGACAAGTCAAGTATTCATGCAACAAATGGAGCCACATTGAAAGAATGGAACTTAAATTGATGACTCTACCATGGATATGACTTCTATTTGATTCTAGGATGTTCATCTTGTTTAGGTGACTCATTAAACCAAGCAATTGCAAATGTTAGTCAAACACAGCAGCCAACATTGCAGACACTGGCTCATTGCCTTACATCAACAGCCGTTAAAGCGGTATCTTCATGTTATTAGATTTAATAAGTTACATTGCCCACTATCTACTGGGCGCCTAAATCCTACTCTGTTCTTTACCAGAACGTTAACATTGATATTAAAATAAATAATATTATTGTTCCAATTCTCTCGCGACCGCCGAGGGCGCCAAACACCACTTAAATTCGAACATACACCCACAGCACAAACGTTCTAAGCGTATAAGTCCATATCCGCGAACAGATCTCCCCGTGTGCCCAGAGTAAGCGCATAGTGCTGGTGCAGCTGTCGCAAGAGCTCCTCTTCATCCAGAAGCTCCAACCGCTCGGCACGTGCACGGTCTGTCCCCGGGAGAGCCGCCCACACCTCGCACATGTCCCACGCCTTCGCTCTGTCCCACCCCGCTTGCAGCAATCTCTGTGCCCCTGCCCCCGCTCCCGCCGCCGCCCCTGCCAGCGCTGCGCCCCTAGCACGTAACGCCGCCCGCATCACGCCACCAAAGCGATCTTGCAGTGCTACCTGTTCGTACATTAACACAGCCCCACGAAGCACGCGATTGGCAAGTAACGCTAACAGACGATCTCCGGCTGCCGGTTCCAAGTACACCAGCACACACTCGGCCAGTACAAGTGCTGGTAGTCGCGGGTCCACTCCCGGCAGTAGTTTACGCTCCAGGTCTGCAGCGCATCGGAGGTCGCAGCCCAGTAGCCGGTACCCTGCGCCGTGCAAGTCGCCCGAATGAATCTCCACCTCAGTGTCTGTTAAATAATAATTGACCTTTTTGTGAAAATCAGTAACAATGAGTCATGACCGATTGACTACAATGTTCCAGCTACATAAATATGAGTTAGTGATTTCTCTGACTGTTGCATATTTAATTACATGGACATCTAGGGCAGCGGCACTTCTATGATATATAGTGCATTGCCATGCACACTTGTCATAATACCTTCAGAACTAATCTTCTCCAGAAGCTTCTTATTGCGCATGATGATCTTCATCTTCTTGGCAACAACTGAAGGAAAGTCAACTTCTATGAACTCGCTGATAGCCTGTGTCGTGTCTCTTAAACGCCAGAACAATGTGTCGTAGCCACAACCCAGGTTTATGATTTGACACTTTGTTCCACAACGCTGAAAGGACGTAAAAAGAGGTCTTTGTTTACTAAATTGCAATATTTTTTATTTAAATCTATAAAATGGCAAAGTCACCTCTAGAAATTGATGAATGAACATTTCAAAGGCGCGCACCCTGGCGTAATAGCCCCGGTTGATCTCTGGAGCTTTCCTTTCGACATGTTTCACGAAATACCTGATGTAGTCGTCCTGCCAGTAGCCGAGCTCTACGGCGCTGCGCTTACACTCAGTCGCATCGTCGTTGGTAGCTTTTATAGCCTCGTCGTCAGCTCCCATCACGTCCATTATTGTGATTTTATATCCAGCCAAATAAGTTCATCACATTACCATCTGTTGCTACTTAAAATCAACATTCCATCACCAAAAAAAGGCACAGATGCAGAGAGCTCTAAATCACTTAATGCAGTTCTCCTAAAAAGCCTTCAGTAGCATAAGTTAAATGCCTTCATACCACTTTTAGAAACACTAAACCACCCCCATATAGTCACGTATGACGAAACACAAGCTGGCACCAGTATTTTAAGATTACACTATGCACCCAATTTATGCTCTCAATACGTCATATGACATATCAAAAAACATAACACTCCAGTCTCCATTGATAGCGCCCACACGGTGTTTTAAAACATTTTCTTGTGTATTCGCCCGAACTGTTTAAAATGTTTGATATCTCAAAGCAATATTGATAGTTAATTAAATTATTAATGTCATTGTTTGTTTAATACGCTTTAAAAAATTTAAAAAAACCACAGTTTCCTTTGCCTAAAAGTGGAATTAAGAAAAAAACGTTTTGACAGATAACTTTTAACTAAAGCCGAGGGGTGTTCAAAAATGAAAAGGAGGGCCTGAAACATATGAGCTATTAAAATGGATAATCACGAAGAAACTGCGGCAGAAGCAAGCTGCGCGTTGAACGCAGCACAGAAAGCTCGCATGGAGAAGAACAGACTCAAGGCGGTTACTCTTCTGGAGTCTAAAGTGCTGCTGCGACCGTCCACCGCCATGTACGTATAGGTAGCATCGCATGGATGAAGTAAAGCCACTTCGTAGAGTGACGCGTCCTGTGTTGCAGCCAGGAAGAGAGTTGCGCGGTCAGAGTCGGGAGCGCCAAGTACCGCGACACCGGCGGCGGTTTCCTTCTCGAGGAAGAGGACGAGCGACCTAACCCCATTGCCGTCTCGGACGCTGCTCCGCTCGTGGACGTCTCGCAGCAGCCGCTCTGTGAAGATTGCGGACGACGGTTTCCAGCCTCATTTCTGTATGACTCGTTCGAGCACAGCATATGTGATTTGTGTAGAGACCGCGAAGACCGCCACGCGCTCATCACAAAAACGGAGGCTAAAGCTCAATTCCTACTGCAAGAATGCCACTTAGAGCGCATGGAGCCGCCGTTGCGATATTTGGAGCGTCGTAACCCGCATCGACCGGGCGGCGCGGGCATGCGTCTTTACTTGCGGTTGCAAGTGGAACAGAGAGCTCACGAGTTATGGCAAGGGCCTGAGGGATTACGCAAGGAGCTGGAACGGCGCGAGGAACGTCGTGCAGTGTCTGTAGCAAACAAGATGAATAAAGATTTGCGTCAACTGAGGAGAAGAGTCCGCCCGAAGCCTTTGCGTGATCTCTCCTCCTGCACACACCAGTATGAGGAGAAGGCGCTGGGGGACGACATGTACGAGGGCCGGTGTCTTCTGTGCGGCCACACAGTGCAATATGAGAAAATGTGAACTCAGGACTCTTGGTGATAACTCCACATCAAATAACAGCAATTGCTTTTGTTATTTACATTGCAGCCCATGTACATGATTCTCTGTAAATATATTCTGTATTGTGAAAAGTATTGGTAATTGTTAAATGTCATGATGAAGCAGAATTAGTCCAATCTAAAGTATTACAGTCACAAACAGCAGAACAGTAGGGGAGAATGGAGGAATGCTGGTATCCATATTCCTGAAACATCTTATTTAAAATATCAGTGCTGCCATGTAGTATACTTGCCAGTAAGCTTATATACACGGTGCCGTCATGCTGGCGCACCTGTAGCGAGCATGCCAGCCATTACTGTGTATAGACGTGTTTTCTTGTTATAATTCGGAATTTTTAACCAAGGGTAAGTTATTTACTATATTATATGAATAAAAAGCGTTAACCACCAACTATTGCATGCATATTGATTAATATAATATCTCAGTTTGATTTTGATAGCATGTTTTATTTGTATTGTCAACTAAAACCGACGTTTTGTAGTTTTGGGGGCAATGCCAATGATTCCAAGCAGGTAATGGTGGTCAGTGACCGGTATTACCCTATATGGAAATATAGGTCATAATGATATTATAATTTTTGACAGACCGGCACTACCCCAACATGCAGGTAATGCTGGTCAATGCAAACTATAAGAAGCTTTGTATTTTATATACACAAAGTGAAGTGAATTAGCTATTCAGTAACTCAATTACTTCGGCCTCTACTCATTTGAGAAAGCTATTATTTGATTCCTGCTTAAGTGACCACCATTCCCCCACTCTCCCCTAATTATCAAAACTAGAATATAATAATTGTGGATTCATTTCCCCAATTTCACACACTTCAATGTGCTGAGTCGCATGATCATGGTCTGAAGCCATCAAAATAATACAGCAATGTAGCAAAAAAGTGTATATTCTATAACCAAAGTAGTAAAGGATAAATCACAAATTTCCCTCTCTTTCTGCAGAGGGATGATGAAGAAATGCACAACAAAACGGAAACGCTGAGTGTTAGATGCCGCGGAGGTCCTCTGGCAGCTCGTTTTTTGGATGCTTGTTCTCAAAGTGTTGCTTGTATGTCTTCGGGTCTGGCATCTGTGCCTGTCAACGAGTTGCTTGTTAATACTCATTCTCTGTAATACCACAACTCATTATCGATAATAACTAATAGAATCGCATTACCTTGCACACGGAGCAAACGTGGACTAAAGCCTTTTGCGCGGCTTTCTTCTGGTCGGTGGCGCTGTGTCCTTGCTGCTTCTTTATTTTTGATTGCTTTTCGGCCGCCTTAGCCTGCGATTGGATCTTCTGTTGTCCGCGAGCCATCCTGCAACAGGCCGCGCGCCCCACGCGCCTATCTATTCACAAAAATACCAATATCGAAAACATGACGTTTACACTTTCGCTTGCCATCGGTAGCAATTGTTACTGAAGTCGCACTGACCTGATAACGCACTGTGTAGTTATCTACAGTGACCAAAATAGGTAAATTAAAACCACAGGTGCACCGATTCCAAATCAAGCCCCAGCAAAGAACACAACCCTCCAGAGTGTCCCAAATAGTCGGAGCACAGACAAATTAAAGAAATAAAACCCAACGTTGTCTACAGGTGTCGCTAATGTTGCTATGAAAATGTGGTTGCCTAGTGACTGCCACTACTGCCAGTGCCATTCAATTTAATTTATTTTTGACTATGTATAGCGTTCTATAAACTTCTATAGTCTATGGCAGTTTTCGCATTCATAACCTGCTTTGCGAGACTTGTTTTGAGGTTCTGAAATGGTGGCTGGTGCGAAGCTTGCGCGTGCGGCTTTATCTCGGACGACTCCTCTTAAGAGATTGTTGGACCGCGCTGCCGATTTCGAGCAGCCGCGGAACGACGTGGAGCTGTGGGCTACCTCTCCCTACAGTCAACCCTCTCCTAACGAAGTCCGGACAGATCCCCGCGATACGAGCGTGTTTCTCTTTCCGGCCGCCGAGCATTGCCGCGGCGATGGCGGATTCTTGTTGCAGCCCGGCGCCAAAGATGTATTGCGATATTGCGCCGAAGTACTAGGGTAAGTGCGAGTATGCATGCCGGTTGGCGCAATTATGAGGGAGTGATGCTAAATCTTGCATAACAGACGAACTCCTGATGAAGCGGGGGGGTGGACAAAAGCGGTGGCTTGGGGTGCGGCAGCGACGGCAGTGGCGAGGGACACTCACAGGGGCGCCGCAGAGAGCGTAAGGGCGGCTGCAGGCAGAGGGGCCGGGGAGATCTCGGCACTTGTGTTCGCGGGAGCTCTGCAGCTTGAGGATGGTGAGGCACCGTTTGTGTGTATGCAGTGTCATAGTGTCTCAATGTGCACCTTTATTGACATATTTGTTTATTTTTAAGCACTGAGGCTGGCAGAGTTAATAGACACTGCGGCGACCGCCACAAGGAAGGAAAGGGGGGGAGGTTCCAGACGAGTGCTCCTGGCTCCTGATCACCAGCTGGGCCACTTGCTGAAAGCGGCAGACAGTTTACGGGTGGCTGCTCATCTGTACCCCCACTGCAAAGTGCTTTCGGGAGATACTCATGCTTTAGAGATCCTCGACAAGACGGGTAGGAATCATGGCGTGCTTCATTGCGAGAATACAGGAGACATAGTGCTGCCAGAGGGAAATGACAAGTTATCTCGAGCGGTCCGAGAGGCTGTGCAGTATTGTGCAACAGAAAGACCATCATTGGTTGTGGTGTCTGCGGCTACAGGTATGCTAGATCACTCTGCCCAGACATTGGCGTGCAACGTCACAAATATATGCATTTCAGGTGAGCCCTATCGTTCTGCAGAGGATGTGAGACGTCGTCTGACACGTGCCATACTCAGTGTGCAAAGATGGGAGCAGACATTACACTCCATGTTCGGTCGTCCTGCTGATGAACATTTTCCACGCACTTTTTGTATTGGGCGAGGGACCAGGTCCGAGCTGAGGAGAGTGAACGCAAAAGCATGGGACAGCTCCACACTCTATGATACCTGATCCCATCAAGTTGTATAGGGTTTGCTTTTTTGTATGGATTTAAATTGTATATAATAGTATATTAGTATCAATAGTAGTACATATATTTAACAAAAATAAATTTATATGTTTTAAAAGTATTCATTCACTTGTCTCACTATTGAGGGGGTGTGAGGCTATATGCCGAGAGGATTGTTCGCGACCTGTCCGCCATTCTCGACCACCAGAGCGCCGAGGTCGGATAGTCGCGACCAGTGCTTCGTCTGAGTCGATGACGAGAGTTGCAGCATGGCGGCGTCTACGCGGTCGCAGGCTTCGTGAGTCCATGCGTCAGCTAGCGCCCTCTCGTGCGGACCCGCCCCCGCCCTCGCCGCCCGCGACTGCACCGCCGCACCTGTGTACAGGTCCGTTGCCGCACCTGCTAACACAGTGAGTGCTGCTTGCTCCTCCACTACGCCCGCTCCTCGCGCTCTTAGCAGCCGCTCCACAGCCGCCCCTGTGGCCGCGGCCCCGGCTGCCAACCTCGTCCCCAAAGGTCCTCCTATGCCGGACCCGCCACTGGATCCCAGTCCGAACGCTCTTCGCGCGCGTCCCCCCGCTTCGCCGAGCACGAGGCCGATATTGGCCGTCGGGTTGCGCAACGCTCGCTGCAGATGCTTCAATTTGGCGCCCGCAAACTGCACGCCGGTTAGAGCCACGAAGAGCCTCAATATGTCGTTAGTTCCCTCAAAGATACGGAATATTCGCAGGTCTCGAAGCACGCGTTCTAAGCCGGTGTCTCTCATGAAACCCATTCCACCGAGGATCTGTATCGCCTCATCGCATACAGCCCACGCAGCATCTGACGCGAACACCTTTGAGATCGCTGCTTCGAGATGATAGTCCTTATACCCGGCGTCCATATTGCCAGACACCATGTACGCGAGCGTCTCCGTCACGTAATGGAGCATGGCCATGCGCGCGAGTTTGACGCGCACGCCTTGGAAATCTGCCAGGCGTTTGCCGAACTGCGTGCGCGTGGCCGCGTGCTGCGCCGCCTGCTGTATGCAAGCGCGTTGAGTGCCAGCCAGAGCGGCCGCCATCCCGAAGCGGCCATTGTTGAGTATGTTCATGGCCACCTTGAAGCCATTGCCTACACCTCCTAGCACGTTCTCTATAGGCACTTTGACGTCTTCGTAATATACTTCGGTCGTATTGCTGCAGCGGATGCCCATTTTCTTTTCTGGTGGACCAGATGTAACACCACCAAAGCCACGCTCCACTATGAAGGCGGTCACCTAGAGAAATTCCTTTTTTTAATTGCCCAGTATGTCACTTACGTAAACTAGTGGTCATCACTGACTTTGTCAACCGTTTTACCGTCCTTTTCTACAGGGGTTTGAGCGAACACTGTCATTATTTCTGCAATGCCGCCATTGCTGA
This sequence comes from Tineola bisselliella, assembly GCA_028551675.1. Classification (NCBI taxonomy): domain Eukaryota; kingdom Metazoa; phylum Arthropoda; class Insecta; order Lepidoptera; family Tineidae; genus Tineola; species Tineola bisselliella. The sequence continues at coordinate 19,120 of JAPWLS010000818.1, forward strand.
TCCAGATCTTAGACCCGTTGAGTATGTAGTGTTTGCCATCCTCTGAGAGCACCGCACGTGACCTGTGACATATGACACATGTACACATTGGACATGCCCACAATCATGAGCATTCGTCCTACTCACTTGATAGAACCGGCATCAGACCCTGCACTGGGTTCAGTGAGACAGAAGGCTGCAAACTGCCCGCCTGTGACACGGGGCAGATACTTCTCCTTTTGCTCTTTATTGCCAAACAGGAGGATGCCTTTGAAACCGATGCTCTGATGAGCCCCAAGTGTGATGCCAACGCCGAGATCGTGGGCGCCGACGACCTCCACGAGACGCGCATATTGCGTGTTACTCAGTCCGAGGCCACCAAGGCTGGTGGGTACTTGAAGCCCAAAGGCCCCTAGCTCCCACAGGCCCGATAGAGTGGCCTCTTCGATAGACGAGTCCATGTCATTCTTCATAGGGTCATTAACCTCCTTAAAGAACTTATCAACAGGAGGAACGAGCTCTGAGAGTGTGTCCTGTTGCTCAGAAGTGAGTGGCTCCGGAAAGGGGAACACTTGCGTCAGCTCCAGCTGGCCTCTGAATAGGTTCATTGTAAAGGACGTGGACTGTGGCACTTCCGAAGAAGCACAACGTCGGAAACTGCTGAAATATCAAATTTGACCAAATAAGTGCACACTGAGCTGGTCGTTAGTCGTTAGTAGTCATTGTCCTTTCTTATTACACGTTCTCTTCTATTTGTATATTTTAAAGTATAAAACATGAGTAAAGGATCACTTAAAAATACATTAAAAAGCATATGATCGAAGTATAAAATATTTAATACGACTTTATTACAAAAACAATATATTCTCTAAAATCAAACAGAAAAGCACTTAAAAGTATGTTAGGTCTTTTAAAAGAAGGTAGCTTGCGATGAGTTCAAAGTCCAAGTGCAGGTCGTTAGTGTCGCGGCCTCGGCTTTCGGGAGGGAGGTCTCACCTGTAAATGGGCAAAGGCCTGCTCGACAGCCACTTGTTGGCAAAGGACAGAACTTTGGCACTCTTCATTCTGATATATTTTCTATAATAATAGTCAAAACTGGTTTGTTTCTTCAAGAATTAGCCTTTCGATTAGGTGACACAGTGTCTCACTGGACCTTGCGTTCGGTTTTGGACTATGACCGCGGCGACACGACTATTATTGTTACAATTGGCAGACACACTCTCACCAATGTTTCATGATGACAACTGCGAACTGTGCTGTGAACTGTCGAACTGGGTAACATTACGGTTGTGACAACTGCAAGGATTATAATACCCTAAAAAGTAACTGTTCAACTAATATTACCATTATTTGGAATACGAATGATTTTATTTTATTTAAAGTTTGAATAAACTATTTTACTTAACAAAATGATCTCTTAAAACCATTATTAACTACTATTAAGTTGTTGGTATTGCTTATTTACTAGATTAGTATTCTTATGAAGTTTTATTTAATTCTGAAAACAACATACTATACAGGCCCACTCTGTTCAGGGAGCCGGAGTGAGTCCGCGCTCCAACCAGAACCTAGAGATCGTCAAAGTGAGAAACCCATCCACTGTATTAATTGAATGTAGCACTTTAGCTTTTCTGATCCAGCGCATCACTAACGTTTTCGCTCCTTTGCGTTCATTGGCCAGATCCGTGGCCTGAATTCTAATCGGAACTGTTCGACGAAATTTAGGTAATACGTTCCTTGGTATTCTAATACTCAATTTAGATATCTTAAACAAAAAGTATTTCTGCATTTCAACGCGGAGCCTTCAGTTTAGTCAGCCGGTGAACTCCGCGGTTTGCTGCCGTTTGCCCGGTGTGGGTGTTTTCGGATGGTTGTTTATTTAATACTTTTTCAAAATCCCAAATAATAAGACGAACATGTTTGATAACTTTTATTACGTAGTCGAAAGGAACAAAACCATCGCGGCCGGAGCATCGCTATTAGTTTTGTATTTAAGTTATTACTTAATCGAAGTTGCCAAGGTTTGTGGGTTTAAGATTATTGTTATCTTTCAACTTATCGAAGCAAACAATCAGCTAATTCTGCTAATCGACATAATTGTGATGAAACCATTTCAAATTTATTACATATTATAACTTTTATTCACAATACTAATTAACGTTTACTTAAACGATGTGCATTTATTTATCACTTATTAGAACATTAGCAATATTCGAAACGTACTTCACGAGGTTTACTCACATCGCTGACACCATTTCGCATTCGATTATAAACCAGAGCGACACAGGGGTTCAAAAATAAAATCGTTACAGAAACCTCGGTTGGTATGCAGAGAAGGGGAGCTCCGGGAGCTTCTGGAGCGCCGCATGCCAATACTGCACGGCCGCGTGTGGAGCACCCCTTGGTGTGTCGAGCCGCGCATGCAGACGTTCCTGGCGGGACTGCTACGGGCGAGGTTGGCTCCGAGACCATGCTGGGAACGCGAACTTCTCACGCTCTCTGACGGCGGCACCATCGCGCTAGAGTGGGCACCACGCGACAGCCGCCAGCGCGGACTGCTACTTCTGCTGCCAGGACTCGCAGGCGCCGCCGACGCCGACTATGTGACCATGCTGAGAGCCGCCGCGGACCGCCTCCGACTGCGTGCGGTCGTGTTATTGCCACGTGGACGGCATGCGCCCCTCACCACCGCACGTCTTTACTCTGCCCTCTCGCATGGCGACGTAGGCGAGGCGCTTGCGATGGTCCGTGATCGCGAGCACGGGCCCTTGCTGGCGGCCGGGGTATCTCTGGGTGGCCTCATGTTGGTGCACCTCTTGGCTGAGCAGGGCGCCGGCAGTCCGCTATCGGGCGCGTTGCTACTATCCGCGCCATTGGACGTGCCCGCGTGTGAGCTCCATCTACGATCTGAGCGCATGTTGTCCCGAGCATTGTGTGCCGCGCTGCGCCGCACGCTAGAAGGGCTGCCGGCGCTGCACACGGCCGCGGGGACCAGCTGGCGTGCGGCTCGGTCCCTGCGGGAGTTTGACGCATCATTCACGGCGCCACATTGGGGGTTCTCGCACGTGGACGAGTATTACAGTGCTGCGTGCGCCCGTCGCAAGTTGTGCGAGGTGCGAGTGCCGCTGCTAGCAGTGGCGGCGGCGGACGACCCTCTGCAGCCTGAGAGTGCCCTGCCATTAGACAATTTTTCACAGTCCCCTTGTAGCGCACTGCTGTTAACTGCTAGAGGCGGACACATAGGGTTCATGACAGGTTGGTGGCCATCGCGCGATCCGGCCGATCACTTCGTGTCTCGAGTAGCGGAGCAATATTTCGACGCCATACTGAGTGGAAGTGGAGCAGATCGCAGTTGAACAATCAGATGTTCATGCTGGGTCGCTGTTGAAGCTGCACAAGTGCACTTATAACTTATATGAATTTTATACTGTTCTATATTGAGTCAGTCGTCGAGGAGGGAATGCAGATGTGCTAGCGTGAGTTCAGCTAGCAGTAACCGTTGAGAGGGGCAGTGGTCCAATAACGTGCGGGCGTTGTTGAGCAGCAGCATCGTGTCGCCCGGATGAGCAGGATCATGCCGCTTATGCAACTGGAGGCCGGTCCAACAGTGTGCATGCAGAGCATCCCGGGCCCTCTGCAGGTCCTCTCCGGCTTCTGCATTCCGCCACACTGGTTCTAATCCCATTTGGCGTGCTGCTTCACTCAAGCTGTCCTCACAGTCCTGGTTATCGGCCACCATCACTCTCACCTCGCAATGAGGCAATTCACAGGTCCGTTGCTTGACTGCGGTCACTCCCTCTCCCTGCCAACGATAATGACACCATAACTGCACATTTTAATAGAAACTAAATACTATCTTATGATTATAAAATGGACATTTTGACTAGATGACATCATAGATTGATCAACCATGTAACTGATGAACTGCAAGCTAGTTGAATCTTAAATGGAATTTGGGATATTTCTGCACCACTTGCACCACATTGATGACGTACATACAATATGATTAAAATAAAGCAAAAATGTTAGTAAGCTGCATAAAGGCAATTAAATTATTGAACCATCACGAACATCAATACATCCCGGGCTGTTAATTCATTGCAATGTACTATCTTATTGTCACTGCTGGTATCAAACCACCAATAGCACCAGCACACAATTGGACATAAAATTGAAACATACTGTGTTATTTGCAAAAATAGGGCTTGGCTTTAGTTGAGGACACCCAAACTGTACTAATAACGAAAAGGTTAGGTTAGAGTTAGCTCTATATTAGTAGACGGCCGTCATAGCCCGTTATAAACTTGTCTTTTTAAAAAATTTTTTTTACATTTTCATATTTAGTAAATCCTGGGGTCCTCAACTAAAGCGTAACCATGCCGAATAAGTAGAAAGATAGTGACCGAAGTGTTTATGCTCGGTTCGCTCCTCGCCGCACTATTGCAATTGGCATACCTTGGCATTGTTGACATATACGACGTGCGCCTCCACTCGCTCGCGCACGTCCTGCGGCAAGGAGGCGCCGCGCTCGTCCAGCACTGTCCTGAGCAGCACTCTGGCCGTGTAGTACTTATTGTTCAAAATCCACACGAGGCCTTCCTCGCAGTGCTCACTTTTGCTATCTTCAATCAATTCTGAAATGTTATTAAACTGCTTATAGAGCGTCCGAATGCGGCGCGTTAATGTCTGCTTTCGTACCTGAAATTATGACATTAGCAGCAGACGCATCAACAGCACTTATTAAGAGTATCGGCGGTGGCGTTTTCAATGCCGGATCCATTTTTATTTGATTTATCACGAGAACGCGACACCAGAACTAAAAACACGTACACAACTAAAACCATAGACAAGTGACTAGAGAGCAGAGACAAGTCTTTGAAATGTAGCTTCTTTCCTCTTTCTTAAGCCACGTCTCCTACTCCTGTGTCTTCCAAACATTAGACAAAAACATTGAAACATTGTGTACCAAAACAAAAATGTGTATGGCCCCGCCCCAATGTTTCAATGTTTTTGTGTAATGTTTCGAAGAAACACGAGCAGGAGACGCGGCTTAAGAAAGAGGAAAGACACAAAACGCAAATGCGTTCATTACAGAAATGTAATCACCAATCACATTAATACAAATATGGACTGTTTATTTTGAAAGTGGTGTAAGTCCATTTTCTCTAGTTTCGAGAAAATTAAAGGTTAGCAGATATATCTGTTAAATAAAAAATTTAGACAAATTATGTGAAGTCTGGCAATGTGTCTACTGTTTTATCGATATTTAATTTGATTATATAAATTTGTTTTAGGCGAATTAGACATAATAATATATATTTGTAGGCTGTAGATGGACTTACACCACTTCCAAAATTAGACAACTGAAAAAATCCTTTTATTTAATTAAGTAGTTGTTGCGTGAAAACGTAACAAACAAACTCACTTTCACATTTATATTACTAAGGGATTTGCTGTTTATTTCTTTTAATCACAATATTCGCTATTTTAATACAAAATTTTATAAACTTAATTTGTCTCTTTCTTTTTCTTTCAATATAGGTACTACTAAAAGTGTCCCTGTTTATGTTTATGTCGAGGTCCTGCTCTGCGTCATACCGTTCCCTATCAAAAGCAATACATTCGAATAGAATGTGCGCTACGGTTTCCTGCTTCATTTGGTCGCAGATGCATGGTGGGTTCTCCTTACACTTCGAGTTTCCTCGAGTTCCGAACTCGAGCCGCCTAACTCATTTATGAACCAGTTTCTCCAGCCTTGTATCTCCGGTTCCACTCGTCAACATCTCGTATCTACCTCTTGACGAATGAGACCGGACACAGGTCATAGTCAGATCTAGCTTTCGTAATTCACCTTTTTTTTTTGCCGCCAACATCGCCAGTTCATTGCCTTCCAACTCAGCATGCGCTTTAACCCACAACAGGGACACTTTCTTATCTTCAGACTGTCTTGATATCGCTAAGGGTTGCAGAGAGTTCGATCTCACCACAGTTTCCAAGGCAGATCTCGAATCGCTGTATATGCCGAAGCTTATAGCGGTAGCCTTCTGCATCACCAGCGTGGATCGTATATGGCCAGGAGTTCGGCGTGGTAGACGGTGAAATACGATGACAATAAACATTATCTATAGCTATGGAGAGCCAGACTAGCGCAGCGCTGAACTTCTTTAGTGGAGAGCCAGACTAGCGCACGCGCAGTAGCCTGTGTACACCCCTTCCCTTCTGACTTATTATGTGTCAGAAATGTTTCTACTAATTTTATGTAAAGTCTATGTATCTTAAATTTGCCCTAATTATATTTTGTGTTTAATTTATAATATATACCACCTTTCCAGCTCACATACCTACCATACACAACTCGATCACATACCAGCGACAGTTCTTATTCCATTTGGGAACTATTGAGACGGCGAGCCATTTTCATAACAAATCACGACTGCCCACTAAACGAAACCAACGTCTACTAAGTGTAATGTAAACAAGCCAAACAATAACAACTTACTCAAAATTCAAATATATAAAACAAAAGTACCTTTGTTTACTATAAGAATATCGCTGCCGTCACATTGACGGCGTGCGGTCTTAATAGGTATTTGTAAAGGAATCTCATATACCACAAATATAATAGTAGTTTTTTATATGGATTTAAACTGACAATAACAAATTAGGAAAAGTAGTAAAATACGAAAAGAAACAAAAACATAGTTTGTAAGATATTTAAGAATGAAATCGCCGTGCCGTCAAATTGAAGGCGTTGGTCTTTCTAGTGTTAATAACAATATTCGCTAATTTAATACAAAACTTTACAAACTTTTCTTGCTTACATTTATCATTCATTAAACAATTAACAGTATCTTTATTTAAGTTCATATCTAGGTCCTGTTCTGCATCATATCTTTCTCTGTCGAAGACAGGACATTCGAACAATATGTGCGCCACGGTTTCCTTTATCTCTGAGTCACATATGCATGATGGGCTCTCCTTACACTTGAATCTATACAAGTATTCGGAGAACCCGCCATGCCCCGTGAGCACCTGTGTCAACACGCCGCCGAGCTCGAGCCGCCTAACCAACTTATATGCATTTATGGCGTCAGGCAGAAACATTTTCGTAACAGAACCAGTCTCTTCAGTCTTGTATCTCCGGTTCCACTCGTCAAGAGACACATCTCGTATGTGCCTCTTGACGAATGACACCGGACATAGGTCATAGTCAGGTCTGGTTTTCGTCTTTCTCGCTGCCAACTTCGCCAGTTCGTCGGCTCTTTCGTTGCCTTCCAGCCCAGCATGCGCTTTTATCCAGAACAAGGACACCTTTTTATCTTCAGACGCGGCTGTCTTGATATTCCGCCTTGTTTCCACCGCTAACGGGTGCAGAGAGCTCGTTCTCACCACCGTTTCCAAGGCAGATCTCGAGTCGCTGTATATGCCGAAGCTTTTAGCGGTACTCCTCAGTATCGCTCTCGTGGCTTCGCATATGGCCAGGAGTTCTGCCTGGTAGACGGTGCAATACGATGACAGCTTGAGCTTTTTTGTTTTGGTCTCGGCAATCTCATCCCATATGGATAGAGATGCTCCGACCTGACCTTCAATTTTGCTGCCATCAGTAAAGATTCTAATTTGCTGGG
>JAPWLS010000868.1:0-10544 GCA_028551675.1 Tineola bisselliella
ATATTGTATTTCACTTTATTTTAAGTTCACACAATTCGAAGTCTGTGCCTAATTTTTGCGGTCAAATGTGCTGTCAGTTTTTCAATTGTTTTTTAAGATATATTTCTTTTTTTTTGTTCCATTTTAAGGCAAAGGGATCGAGCCCATACAGCCAGATATATTTCATTTTATTTTAAGTTCACACAATTCGAAGTCTGTGCCTAATTTTGGCGGGCAAATGTGCTGTCAGTTTTTCAATTGTTTTTTAAGATATATTTCATTTTATTTTAAGTTCACATTGTAATTCATATCTAATTCAATGAAAATAAAAGCGAAAGTTCTCTCGAAATCCGCTTGACATACAAAGATGAAATTTGACAGGGAGGTAGTTTATAGTTAGTTGACGTCTGCAAAGAACGGATTTTGCAACAGGGCCAGATTAAGGAGTTGTAAGGGCTCTCGCAGGTTTGTATAATTTTTTTGCTACAAACTAGAAATTTGACGGAGAGGCAGTTAGTAGATTTTGCAACAGGGGTGTGGAAGGCATTTTTTGTTGACTGAAATATGAAACATCATTAAACTTCACAGTACTTTATATCTTCATTATTACGCAGACGTAGTCGCGGGCAACTGCTAGTCTATACTATTATATAAAGAGGAAACATTTGATTGTTTGTTTGTATGTATTGAATAGGCTCCGAAACTACTGGACCGATTTGAAAAATTCTTTTACCATTAGAATCGTAAAAAATCCCTGATGAACATAGGCTATATAATATTTTCAATTGTTTTTTTTTAAGAAATATTACATTTTAAGTTCACACAATTCGATGTCTATGCCTAATTTTTCAATTGTTTTTAAAGATATATATCTTTTTTTTTTTTCATTTTAAGGCAAAGGTATTTCATTTTATTTTAAGATCACACAATTCGATGTCTATGCCTAATTTTGGCGGTAAATGTGCTGTCAGTTTTTCGATTGTTTTTTAAGATATATTTCATTTTATTTTAAGTTCAGACAATTCGATGTCTATGCCTAATTTTGGCGGTCAAACGTGTTGTTTGTTTTTTTTTTTTTTTTTTAAAGAAATATTACGTTTTATTTTAAGTTCACATTGTAATTCATATCTAATTCAATGAATATAAAAGCGAAAGTTCTCTCGAAATCCGCTTGACATACAAAGATGAAATTTGACAGGGAGATATTTTATAGTTAGTTGTCGTCTGCAAAGAACGGATTTTGCAAAGGAGTTATTAAGGAGACATTAATATTTAATTTTATTTTAGGTTTACACAATTCGATGTATATGCCTAATTTTGGCGTTCATACGTGCCGTCAGTTTTTCAATTGTTTTCTATATCTATATCTATACTATTATATAAAGAGGAAACATTTGATTGTTTGTTTGTATGTATTGAATAGGCTCCGAAACTACTGGACCGATTTGAAAAATTATTTTACCATTAGAATCGTAAAAAATCCCTGATGAACATAGGCTATAGAATATTTTCAATTGTTTAAATATTACATTTAATTACATTAAATATTACATTTTAAGTTCACACAGTGTGGAAGGCATTCTCTGTTGACTGTAATATGAAACATCATTAAACTTCATAGTACTCTATATCTTCATTATTACGCAGACGTAGTCGCGGGCAACTGCTAGTATTATATAAAGAGCATAGGCTATAGAAGATTTTCAATTGTTTTTTAAGATATATTTTATTTTATTTTAAGTTCACATTGTAATTCATATCTAATTCAATGAAAATAAAAGCGAAAGTTCTCTCGAAATCCGCTTGACATACAAAGATGAAATTTGACAGGGAGGTAGTTTATAGTTAGTTGACGTCTGCAAAGAACGGATTTTGCAACAGGGGTGTGGAAGGCATTTTCTGTTGACTGAAATATGAAACATCATTAAACTTCATAGTACTTTATATCTTCATTATTACGCAGACGTAGTCGCGGGCAACTGCTAGTATATAATAAAATAAAACAAAAGAATGTATTTTTATATAACTAATATAATTAATGCCTATAACACAATTGATTAGTAACTCTGAACTTAAACGGTTAAAGCAAACAAGCAATAAAGCTAAAACAATAAACTTTATTGAATACGTCTTTGAGGTTGACCTCATCAAAAAAATTACTGACGGGTTTTATTGACACGTACAAAAAAAATGTATAATAAGAGTTAAGCATTTGACATTAGGAAATGCAGAAATGGTGATGGATTAAATTGCTGTACAACACGTAATATGAGAGAATAATAAAAGTTAGAAGTATCAAACGTTAAAGCGTTTTAAAATTAATAAAAAGTTGCTGTGGTCAAATGACCGGTGCCGTCTTTTCAATGTTAAAAGCCAGCAACAGTTTAGTGAACTCGGAGCAAATTTAATAGGCTTTCTTGTTAGCTCAATATGCTATTAATATATCACAAAAGGTAATTGCCCTCTATGAGGCATGTTCAACAGAATTTTTACTCATAATTTTTAATATTAAATGAAACAATCAATCACTATTGAGTTGAATAAACTAGAGCTGACAGCAGGAACAAAACATTAAAACAAATATTTACTTTGACACGGGCAAATATCCTTTTGACAACTTGATCATTGAGTAATTATATACTGTTAAATGCTAACACGGACTCAACTCCTCATTAAGTCGGTGAGACTTACTCATATTTTATATCTATGAAATGAAATTAAAATCGTTTATTAGCATAGGCACTAAAGGCGTGCGCTTGCTCATCGTTAGACTCTACCATGACTTCGAAAAGGCGTATGACGAGAAAAAGGGCCACAAGAAGCTCGTTAATCATAGCCAGTATATGAAATAATTAACAAAAAAAACTGAATAAACGCTCATAAATCACATAATTCATAAGAATTAAAATTACATCAGATCCACGATGCAACCACTCAGGTATCAATCAGCCTACAAATATGATAAACTACGCTGGTGAGTAGCAAAGAAAGAAGAATCTAGTACCTATTATTTAGTCGTGAAGCTCCTTTACAAATAATCGATTTAAATAAAAACAATGCAACGTAGTAGCGCATGCATTATGGCACATGAAAACTAACATGATGGCATTGGCGCAAAGCTCTTCGTCAATTGTTATCTGATGATGAAATCAAGGACACGAACTCCCCACCGCCCTTGATAATATCTAATGAAACGCGGAACTGCGCATTTGAAATTGAAAGACTACATTTTCTGATAAACTAAAGCGGAGGCAACTAAAGACAAGAGTTGTTTCCGATATGCCGGCTTGAAGAACTTACTTTATAATAATCTATACAAATAAATGCTACTATGAAATGTTTGATAACACGATACTAGACTAGTAACTGCAGATGTTCGCGAATTTTCGTAAACAAAATAAAATTATACATTATTTTGCTCTTATTCAAAATGTTTCATAACAATTCATTACATTTAAAACAACAACTCCAAATTTATATTGTATTTAATTTAATGTACATTTTTTATTTCATATGTTGCTTTTTATTTTAATTTTTCTTTTATGTTTGATGTTTATTTTTCTGTTATTATATTTTGTTGTTGTAAATTTTCCTTTTATCTATAAAATGACATCTTAATGTATATATAAATTTGTTTGTGTGTGTATAGAATGTACCATACGTGTATTTATTGTAACTAATGGATAACAAACAATTATTAATTAAAGATACTAAAAGTTTTCCAATACTATTATAATTAAAGTCCACTAGTGTAAGTAATAACGCGTCTCGTATAACTAAAAAAAGAATACCGAGATAAATTAAAAACAAAAGAATTTAGCCTTGTAGCGTATCTAAGGACTAAGAACTATATAAATTCAGTATTAATTAAATAACCAAATGAAATGAATAAATATAACTCGCGCATTTTGATTTGGATGGCGCAGGTTTGGTTCAAATTGGATTACTTATAGACCATGACCTTAAGTTTTACTATGAACGGACAACATCCTTGAATTAAAACATTCTTTACCCGAAAATAAATTGAATGTATCAATAAATTAAATGTATTAAAATTGTGCATTTCTAAATTTAGAGATATTGTAGAATCCTAAAATACAGAAGTTTCGTGTTCGATTGTTTATATGTTTATTTATTATCATATTAAATTTAAAAAAAAAAGTATTTGTTCTGGGTTTAAGTATATGTTTGCATTGCTCCTGATAGCCATAGCATAAAGACCTGGAAGAACCTTCCCTGGAAGAATCTTAGTTCGGGTTCAGGCTATATTTCCTTCTTTTTTCCAACGTCTTTCTCAATTCATGATAATAATATAAATGACGTGTTGAAAGAAAATTGGTATGATCGAATAGAGAAGGGCCGATAACTCAATTCTGATTAAAACTAACGATTAAAATACGACTTTAGGCACTTTAATTAATATAATATAATTAATAATAATTGAAAGTCCTTTAAAATATCATAAAATCAGTTATGTCGACTTTTGAGTCGAGAAATGCTGCCTAAGTTTGCCCTATAATTAAGGAACATTGAATTACCAATCCTAAAGCAATCATAAAGTATATTACAATAATATTTCAGACGTTTAAAATAAATGTTGAAATTAAAATAAATGCGATAATAAATAATATACAATCTTTAATCCATCGCCATCTCAAGCGTAGTCAAGCGTAGCGTAGCTAAGACAACTATTGCACGCAGTTCTGTGGTAGCAGTTGTCCCTGCTCATGGACCGGTAATTACTTTTTGAGATAATATTGACATGTATTTTATTTTTAAAAAAACGCAACTTCTCACTCATCATCAAAGATTGAAAGGTGTAGCGTGATCACAGTACCAACGAAAGGTTAATAAAATCTCCTTAATCGGGGTGGTATGAATAGTTGAATACGTCTTTCTTCAATAGAATGACGTCATTAGCTTACCTAGACCCCTCAAGGTGACTACACTTGATACTGTTTAAGTTTTCGTTGTTTGCGAACAATTTCGCTGGAAGTTCTCATTGTAGTGAAAAATCTGCATGTCATGATGCGTTGGCGTTGGTTATTGTATGACTCGGTGTGTGGAGGCAATGTGTTTTTTCTTTACGTCGCGTCTATTAGACTTACTTACATTGATTAGTTACTAGAACGTTTGCTTATTTGAACTCGTAGTTGCACTTCGGAGTAATAAGTGGATAATAATGACTATTTACTTAAACTTTTTAGAATATCTAGAGTTTATTTGAATGTACAAGACTTTACATTGTAGCCTATGATAAGTGTAGAAATGTCAAATTTAATTAAAATTAGAACGCGGTTTTACTTTCTTTTTCTTCTTTTATTAGTGACCTCAGGTGTATATGGTGTAAAAAAGCCAAATTGTGCTTTATAAAACACATAATGTAACAAATTAATTAACATAATGTAATAAATTTTAACTTACGTAAATATTAACTTATGTTTAATGTAAAAATACTCAATTGAACATTAATGACAAAACGCGTATTTTTTTCTTGTGTCAGTTGTTTTGTTATTGCAAATTTATTATGATCTTAATATGCATTATCTGCTATGTCATTATATCGTATAGTTTTTACAGTTTTTCTTCTGTTACGTAAATGACATTGAATATTCAAAGTTTTCTAGGTAATTAAGTTTCAATAAAGTCACACATCAATGTAATTTTCTTGTAAAAAAGTATGAAAAGGAAATAATAAATATGGTTATTATCAGCATACAATGTTATTGTATTGTTTTGATGACCGCTAATATAGCTTTAAAAGTGTTAAACATTGATCACAGCTATCCTATGAATATTTATATTTAAATTATGGTTATTAAGCTTAGATTGGGTAGACGTTATAGTTGATAGCTTAATGGTTGGTCGGATGTCAATCACGCTATGTTCAGGCGCCGACAATGACCTTGGGACTGTGTTATGGTTAGAGCGACCCTTGATTGGCATTTCTAATAAACACTGCTGCATTTTCGATTTGGAAATTTCCAGGTGAAATTGTAATTATTTTTTTATTAAAATGTTTTTGTAGGTGTGACAGTACGCTCTGCTGCCTTTGTCAATCCAGTGTGAACAGACTCTTTCGAGTTAACTCCGAATCGTTTTTTTTAATGTAAAGCGCAACTATTAACCGAGGCGGCTCGTCAAAGACGCGTCACATTTAATAACAAAAAAAGAAAACATGACCTCTAAATATTATATTATTATTACAGTTTCAGTGGGGATTTTGATAAAAAATTTAATACGCCGGTGTAGTAATGAAAATTTATACCTTTCCGGTCACTCAAGGTTACTTTTAACAGTTTGAATAAATTTAAAGAGGAAATAGCACGCACATTAAAGATTTCGTAGTAAATTTACAATGAGAAAAGTTTCTTACCAACTCAACGAATACCTACACTACAACCGAGCAACAACAAACTAAAAATAATATAATTATTAAATCAATGTAATGTAAATTAATTTCTAGATGTTCTATTAACAAAATTGCTTTTTACTATTTGGTTATTTCCATTATCTTTAATAACATAGATTAATTATTTTTTACTAGTAACATAATAATGGAGCACTGGAAAAATCTCAAAATAAATCAATAATATCACAGCAGCTCTAATTAGCGATTATGTTAATATTAAGGGCTTGTGTCAACTTGTCATACATATAGTATACTTATGTCGCGGCGAGCTTGCTAAATCATCGATTTTCTCACTGGAAACACGCTCACAAATTGCCAGTACGATGTAAATACGTTTCTGTTTGACCAAAATCTGTTTCGAGGTTTTATGATACTTTTTTGTCATGAAGGTTTCCGTGTGAATTAGATTTTTATAATTTGTTATTGGGCTGCTTCCCGAATACTCGACATTAGCCGAATAGTTTTTAATAAATATCTGAAGCCATTAATAAAAGAAAAAGAAGAAGTGAATCTGATTCTGTTCTGAATCTGTTTTCCAATTTCAAATAATCATATTTTTATTTTTTATAAATAACATTATACTTTTTATAGTTTTAAAAGATTGATTTAGTAATAATATTTTTGATACAAAAAATTGAAATTCCAATCATATTATATATAGGTATATTTTTAGTGTTGACAAATTTATTTAGAATATAAATCTACTACATCGAACATCTAAGGTTTTTAGAATTGAAAAATATTTCATATGAAATGGTACCAGTGGTAACAGTTGGTCGTCGCAGTGCAATGAAAACACTAACGTAGAATCGATATTTAAAAATATTCGGCATAAAACATAGAATTTGACACGTTTTTAATAAATAATGAATTCAATTCATATATCATGAAGTGAAGTACAATTAAAAAGCCGTTAGGTTCGACGCCATACTGTACGTTACAATGGAAGAACAACGCCTTTTCAATTTATCAATGTGTATTTTGATGATAAATCGATATTAACTGTAAGGTTTTAGATAATATTACGTATCAAGGTCGAACATTACTTTATTGTCTTGTAATAAATTAACATAACTGAAAATTAATGGAAAATTACCGCTTAGCTAAAATTGACTAAATACTGAAAATGACGTTACATCTACTTCCTAATCCTTTCTTTATCTGTCTAACAATTCAGCTGACACTGCCATGAAAAATGATCAAAATTGACCTTGAGGAAAAAAGCTTCCCTTGACTTTCCTTATTAAAACTCTTATTGTCATTCATTACTTCCTTTATTATAGAATTACATACATAATTACATAGCAAACTTTCAATGTACTATCACGAATCAAGGTGACAATGACTTTAACTTTTATAAATATGGACGAAACAATGGAACGTTGTAACAAATTCTTTTTTTAATTCGAAATTAAAAGACTCACAAACTAAAAGCTATCTGTATTAGAGATCTATACAGAAAGATAATTGTAATCTTTACGTTTTCGTATCATATCTGTAAATTAAATCATATAACAAAAATCCGACGAATCGAGTTTTGACGGACATTTGGAGATAGGAAATACGATATTATTTTTCTATACTTATATTTATTTCAACATTAGCCCGGGATCACTTGTGCCGAGTGTTGATGCTTGCGAATCACACGTCTTTTTAATTTTTCATATTTTTTTTTAAATCAGATTTTTTAATTCTATTTACTTAGACAATGGCAAAAACAAAAAAAAATTGCCGCTGACTCCAATTTAAAATAGCTACTTCATCTTTGTTTCAATCATCATCGATTCCTCGTACTACAATTACTATTGTGATCAGTTATTCAGGATATTACATTTGCGTTGAATTATGAAGATAATGTCAAAATTATTGATTACAAAAACCAGTCGTAAATGTGATAGCTTATCATTACCGTCCACTATTTTTTATGATAATACAAGTAAACACTATTTACATAATAAGCTTTTAGGCCTACTACAATTACATTTACTGAAAAATACAATAAAAAAGAAAGAAAATCTAACTGATATGAATAAAAAATTATTTTAACAAACAAATTAAGTTACGACGGGAAAATTTCTGTTATTTTTTATAAGTTGAATTGACGCGCATGACGTCGAGGTCAACGTTCCAATTTCAAATTCATAAGATATCAAAATAAATAGGGATGAGGAATAGCTAAATTTTTGAAGTGAAACTTCTTTAGAATCGTTGTGATTTCAAACCGGATGTGACGCGGATGTAACGGAAATGCGACAGGTTCTGACGTTTCGCCTTCGGTCGACGCTCGCCTTTATGACTATATCCCTTAAGTGGATCGCGATTTTTGATACAAGGGTGAGGGGGGGGGGGGGGGGGGGGTCCGCCGCTCGCCTTATTGGCTGTATCTCCGAAAGTAAACGTCCGATATAGTTCGTGTAAACGACAATCTTGGTCAGAATCATAAGCTCTTTCAAGATCTGAAAAAAATTTTCAGGATTTTTTTCAGGAACCGAAATTTTTTTTTCCGTATTCTATTTTAAAAAACTAATCTATGTAAAAGTCAAGAGGCTCCGAAGGCACCCCACTAAAAAAAAATGAAAATAAAATTAAAATATGGAACTTGAGCAATAAATTATGTAATTATGTTAAATAAAATATCTTTTAAAATTAATCAAAATACTTTCATTTTTAAACGAATAAACTTTGTAATTATCCTACCCTTGGTATATATATTCATCTCATTCTTTTCTCGATTTACTGAAGTTTCACTTCTATCGTGTATGAATCGCACACACACCTTTTTTTACTGACTCATTTTATTACTCTGGCGCTGCGATACGGGGAACTTAATGCTGGGATGTATGTATACCCTTTTGTCTATACAATCGACATTCGCATTGACTGTTTTTTTTTAATCTAATTAATTTTTTATTATTAATATATAATTCTTAACAAATGTTTTTTTTTAAGAGACAAACCGTAATTTTTGTTGTAATTTACTTTAAAAATACAAGTAGTCATAAGGGCTATTTATACCAATGTTTTCTTTTTCATCTGTTTAAAAATATGTAAGAAATAAATTCGTAGAAATTGGCTCGATTAAAAAGTAAATTCATAATACGTTTATAATACGAAGTTTAGCTTCGGGTTTGTGTTGAAATGATAGATAAAGCCGTAAATACTATTTGTACATAATTCAATTAAACAATGTTCGTTTCACTGTGAAAGCACAGGCTTATATCAACTTTAAAAACATTCACGTTTATGTTAGCAATGTTACGAAGAGGATGGGCGTGTTCCAAACTTTGTTAATTATCATGCTGAATGCAGTAAACATTGCGTCAATGCTGCATTATAATTTTAAAAAAATATAAACTTATTATAAGTGATTTAATACCTACATATCTACATTGGTTTAAGTGACTTTACAATTACAGTGGGCTTATCACGAATTTTAGTCTGACTTTCGAACCGAGTTCGCTTCAAGCGATTTGTATGGAAATTTGAGCAGCGCCACCGCGTGCGGATTTGGAACTACAATATTTTAGATACTTTTTGTTAATTTTCGAACGTCTCGATCTTTCGTTCATTTGATAGATTGCTGGTGCTCGTTAGTCGTTAGTAAAAATTCATGATCCCGATTGCTAATGGATCCGTTTTACTTGTTACTCGTGTTACTTGATTCGAAAGCCAGACTAAATTCGTGATAAGATAAGATACAATTGTTCTATATTGCCAACGTAGTGAAAGAAAAATTGTCTATTGTTTTCTTCTTTCTTTTTTATGACATTATAACAAATTGCCATTGTCAAACTAAGTATATAAATCCAAGCTAATGTTGTTAAGCATACATTCATCACACGAAGGAACAGTTTGAGTCGCTGTTAAGGAAAAATATGTTTTGTTTCTGCAAGGATTAATATACACGCTTCTACTTAGAATCATTTGTATATACATTCGTTTATTTTACGAACACCCAAAGAATAAAAATTCTCTATCATTACATATCAAGAAATAAAAGTTTGGGAAATTTCTAATTCAAGATTCAGACAAGATACACTACTATACCCTAAATATAACTATATTCAAAATAAATAAACAAATTATAAATTTTAAAAAATGCACATGGGCGAGTTTAATCCCGTTTGCATTATCTACCACCTAACTTTATTCT
>JAPWLS010000196.1:0-15384 GCA_028551675.1 Tineola bisselliella
CAGAAGCAGTCTCAAAAATAATAATAATAATAATAACAATTCACTTTCTATAATATTTCTTTCTTTCTTTCTATAATTATTGCACTGAGTTTGTCGGCAAAAATATCCAGATGCGGTGCCATGTCCAGGAGAGCCCACAGTATACGAGAAGCACGATTCAGCGGAGAGAAGCGATGTGCTGCAGTGCGAGTGGCCTGCATCGCAAGCAGCGGGTGAGAGCGAGCACGGAGGTACTTGTCCGGAACATACAAGCGGAACGAAGTTGACACCAACTCATGGCAGTCAGTCTCTCCCCGTAACATTCTGATCATGAAGAGCAGAGTATTGTGGGCGCGCCTGGTTTCAAGGGAATTGAGACCAAGGACACCCAGGAGAAATTTAGTGGGGAACATGAAGGGATAACACCCGAACATCCTTTTGTATAGAAAACGCAAGAATGCCTTCTGCACCTTCTCCAACAGCAGGGTGTAACAAGCCTCGTGTGGACTCCAAACAATTGAATCGTGTAAGCCGCGAGGAATGGATGCAAAGATCTGGTAAAAGACATTGTGCAACACTTTGAAATGTTAAACAACAACTTGTTATTGGCACTCCATTCTAAAACAGCATCTATGTCATCCTGAAGTTCACTGCAGTTTGCAGAACTCTCCACTGTGTGAACCAACTTCAGATCATCTGCGTAAAGAATACACCTAGAATACTTAACCACGCTCTCCAAGTCATTAATCATGATGATAAATAGGAGGGGCCCAAGTATTGATCCTTGGCTTACACCAGATCGCGTGTGATACTGATCCGAGACATAACCTCCATATCGCACAAATTGCTTTCGACCACTCAGATAATTCTTAAACAGTTTAAGTAACGTCGGAGAAAAACCCAGTGAGCACAATTTAAGAAGAAGGACATCGTTATCGACCTTATCGAAAGCCTTTGTGAAGTCGAAATAAACGATATCCACTTGTTTCCCCCTATCCAGGTTGCGAGAAATTATGTCTGTGACTGTTAGTAAGTTGGTATTAACAGAGCGATTACACCTGAAGCCATGCTGGGAGTCGGCCAGGAATGGTGCGACTTGATTAGTGATTTTACTGTGTAAGACTCGTTCAAAAACTTTAGCGGCAGCAGACAAAACAGCTATTGGACGGAAGCTCTCGACCGTTGACCTATCACGCCCCTTGGGAATAGGGCTCACTCTGGAAAGCTTCCACTCTGACGGATATGCACCTGTTTGTAATGAGAGATTGAAGATATGCGCCAACGGACACACGAAACAGTCCCGACATGTCCGTAAGATATAGGGTGGCACGCAATCGGGCCCCACTGCGGATCTGGGTTTCAGCTTGAGCAGTGCCAAGCTCACATCCGCTTGCGTTATGTCTCGCAAATGTATGTAATTGGAAGTTCGCGTGCAATCAGCGCACATAACCTCATCTATACTGAGAGATGGCTCATCCGGCAAGAAGACGCCAGAGAAGAAGTCTGCAAATGCATTAGCCAGGTCACTGCCACTGCAAACGCCACCACGATACAAAACCCGAGACTCGAAGCCCCTGGATGATTTCAAACCATCGACATATTGCCAAAAATCACGAGGGTTGTGCTTTAAATTACTCTCGATTCGCACAATGTATTCATCGTGAGCAATTCTCAAACGCCTCTTGATATCAGCCATGCACACCAACATTAAAAAAAACCAGTATTTTATTGTGTCGGCAAACAATCAAAGGAACCGCGGCTTACTTCAAAACTAGACGTTTAAAGAAAAATCCCTAAAACGATTATTATTTATTTTATGAACCTACACTCTGCCACGTCGACTACCACGCAGTATCACCACTTTCAAGCACAACAACCGTGGAGTAACCTAGTCGTAGTTTGGGAAGCAGCTTGAAAGAAATGTGCCCTGCTTAACCCTTTTAGTGCCATACATTTTTCACAACTAGCGAGAGCAGCGCTCCTTGACACAGTAAAAGGGTTAACTCAATGTATGATCATATGCCAGACTATTATAAAAGATGGATTGAATTGAGAGAAAAATAGATTCAAATAGTACATTACAAGCTAGTCACATTTGCAGCCAGCCTATCTAATGTATTATGAACAAAATCAACGCAATAAAAAAATAAGAACTTGCAGAGTGGACTGGAAAGGAGGAGGAGCAGGAGGGGCGGAGGGGGGAGAGGGGGGGGGGGGGGCTTTTGATCAATAATAGAGTAATTAATTTTAAATATTTTATGCGAATTATTTTTGTACAAACTTGCTATTACATATCTAAGCCGACAATACACAGCTAAAGACAATAGGATAGTGATGTAACACATTCTTGGTGTGACTCACTCACATCGACAGTCGACTGATGAGTATTGTTCGCACTAATCATAACAACCTGCAACTCCAAATGCATCGTTACCTTATCGGTTATTAACATTGCACATTAAGATCTCATTTAATTACGTGCTGATGATTTCTCTCACGACATTCAATCTAATTTAACACGATACAAGCATTCTAAAGATTATTATAGTACTACCGCCACTTTCAACAACTATGTCCAAAAAATAATTTTGTGTCGAGAACAATAAACAAAAGTTTAATAATAGTTTTAAAATAAATTAAAATATTATTTAATTTTCATAGCGTTTTCTTTTATTCTGTAGATAATAAATAGATAGATAGATAATAATAATAATAAATAATAATAAATAAAAGGCGAACTTAATGCTATTTCAATGATTCAAAACGATAAATAATAATATAGTAATACCCCGCTTTACGCGACCCCGTTATGCGCGGTTTCACTATTTAAATTTCGCGCTCTAATGCCCCGCATTACGCGAAAGGATGCGTTTAAACATAATGTAGTCATCAACTTCTCTATGGTCGCGGGCATTTCAGTTAACGCGATTTTTTCCGGAACGTATCCCTCGCGTAAAGCGGGGCATTACTGTATGTATATATCCCAAAAATAACTAAACAATTTATCTAACAATTTGATTCAATTAAGTATTATATATAAGTAATTGTAAAATATTTTTTTATATTTTCCGATAGTAATATAGAATACATTCTAAGCTTTATAATGTGACATGCAATAAAGATTTTGAGTTCGAAATTTGATTACGAGGTTAGCTTAGCCGGGTATAGCGTATTACCGCAGAGAGACGCCTCCGTGGACAGCGAGCCTTGGTCGTCTCTTACGTAAGTCAATGAATAAACTAAAAATAATTGTAGCGAAAATGATTTATACACCATTGTTTGCGGTTATGTACCGTTTTGCAAGTCTCCTAACACGAACGGACAACTTACAATATTATGAAAACGGTAATTCTAAAGCCAGTTTGCATAAACTGCGGGCTTGAATACGCTTACAATATCGGTATGATCTTAAATAAGAACAATTTTTAGAGAAATCAGATCGGTCATATCGTTGGATCCTATTACCATTACAGTAATGCTCCGCTTTACGCGAGGGATACGTTCCGGAAAAAAACGCGTTAACTGAAATTCCCGCGACCATAAATAAGTTGATAACTACATTATGTTTATACGCACTCTTTCGCGTAATTTAATAATAAATTTGAATTTCGCGTTATAGTGAAACCGCGCGTAACGGGGTCGAGTAAAGCGGGGTATTACTGTATAGGATTGACGACGATTGAGGACGATTTTGTATCGCAATTTAAAGTTGTCATTGTGCATAGTTTGTTTGTGTAGATTCTTCTTTATTGTATTGAGTATCTCAGAAACCATTGAGATGATTTTTTTTCATGTGATGGAGAATTATATTTTGAAGAAATTAAAAAAAAAATACCAAAATATTAGTTCCGACTATGTTATACGTCTCATACGTTATTTGGTCCTAGAAAAATATAAACAAACGTTTATTGTCTTTCTGTATAAATGGTTATGCGAGTGTATTCATTCCATCGGATTTCATTAATTCAAATTCTTTATAGCATATCACCTTATGACATAACGATCTTAAAAAAGTATTGCTTATATAACGCGTAACATTAAAATGTGACGCGTAACAGAAAAATGTGACGGCAAATTTCTCTCATACCTCAATAAAGAAGCTTCAGTCAAAAAAAAATTGTCGATGGGACATCATGTGCCCTACGTTAGATCAAAGCATACTAAGCGCAAGGTGGGATAACCGAGTTTCTACTGTATGGAATCTGAAAATAAGTTCCAGTACTAATATCAAACTTACCCGATGACTTCTGGAAGCCTTAGGATCGAGGTAAGTCCGTAATTTGTTAAGATAATGCGCCGGAGAGTCTTTAGCCCGCACCATGCCCTGGTCGCAGATGATCTCCCACTTCTTCTCCAGGTCGTAGTTACGGAGCAGTTTCGCTTTGTCAGGCGGAAGGTCCATCGAGGCCTGTAATAGAGAAAAACATAACTATGAGTAATCTTTTATAATACTAACTTCTATTAAATTCCGTATAATAATATTACTTTTTTTCAGTCTGTAACGATTATATCGGAGTACAAACAACATAACATACATTTGTACGTTTATATGTGTCCTCTCTGTGTACACACTCATGCGCATCTATAATAAAAGAGCACATTCGTCTTCTCACGCCGGCATAGTGAAGGCGGAGTGTAACTATATTTTAGGCTATTATAAAAAATATTGTTATACATATATTGAAAGAACACAATGTCTATTTCAAAAATAGAACGAATAGAACGGATTTCTTTTATTAATAACCTCAAATGTCTCAAATTCTCCCAATGTCGAATAATCGGACTACAATCCAACAAGAATCCAAAAACAAAAAACAAAACATAATTTAAAAAAAGAACAAAGTATTATATTTAAACTTATCAAATGACCAAATACCTTACTGATACTTTCAGAGAGGAAAAGATTAATTAATACATCAAATTTAAAATACAATGTAAATTATATATTATATAAGGCCTTAGAATATAATTTTGAGACGAGACTCAAATCCACGCCCACTGTTTATCAATTTAAAGTTCATGTTTCGACAATTACGGACACCCACACCCACAAAGTTATCCCAAAATCGTTAACTATTGTAAATAATCATAAACTTTTAGATACCATCTCTTTAAAATGTCAGACTATTTCGAAAACAAGTTACGAATGTTCTATTACATATATGTATATTGCAGTATAAGATATTATTATAGCTTTCAGTTAAAATGGTTATTTTTATTTTTGATTGACAACATTATCATCGACTTGTTTTTATCGGACGACTGGTACATGCAGCCAATTGTCTATGATCACAATTCTTTCCACTCATAGACCGCACTTTAACATAACATCAGACGGAGCGTGGTCATATACAAGACTATTATAATAAAAAACTTAATATACAATTCACAACACTTCCCCATTAAAGCGGATATAAATAACCGCAAACAAAAAAAAAAAAAAACTAACTCTTCATGACTAACAAGAACAAAAAATAAGTTAGTAATATTTTTTATAATATACAATTTAAAAAAAACTGATTAGCCAAAACATCTATTACAAATAATATTCAATCAGGTTTCTCCTTTTTTTTTGTGTGTATGTGTGAATAAATCATATGTTATCTCGGGTTCAACGCACTTTGAAGAATAAAACAAAATAAATGTGCCGAATAATTTATAATAAATAAACTCAACATTCACGTTTATTATTATTATATTACGATAAGTGCAAAGCTTTCGAAACATAAAATAGACCTCGATAAAGTCTACATTTGAATTACTTTAATAAAAGTTTAGTCTCTATATCTCTCGCGGACTAACTCCGTCACATCGTTACGTTACGTTTTTTGTCTCTGCGAAGTACATTCTCATACATATATCATAGCGCCATTAGATAGTTGCTCTAACGGCTAACCAATACTTGATTTTAAGAAATGTATATTTCAAACTAATGTCCAGCATGTCAATAGAGAATTAACCGTTAGACTTCAAGCAAGTAGGCGTGAGACGTGCATTTTACTGAGTGGGGTTTTGCACTCGAGAGGTTAAACAAAACTCATGCTAACACTTCGTGTGAAGTAATAAACAATCGTAGGTATGTTGGTTGTCTACATAAATAAATACATGCAACACCCGAATCTCAAACTAACCCTTTTAGTGCCAAATGCCAGTAAAAAAAGTGCATTTTTATAGATAATTTATTATATGAACAATAAAAATATTCACCATTTCCGTTACAATATACCAATATAGATAATTTTTTCAACATTATCTTCAGAAGATTTCATACTATGATAATAAAAATACAGAAATTGAATACTACATTTTTATTGACAAGCGCCAAAAGTGAACTGTCAAAAGGAGCGCTATCGCGACGCTCCTTGACACTAAAAGGGCTAATATACCCTTATATACTCAAATACAAATATAGGATATACGTGTGTATTAAAATTGGTATGTTGCCTGAATACTCGACACTGGCAGAATTTTCTTCATTAGACATCTGAGACTATCAAGAAAAAAAATATTAAAACTTTCGCCGTTGTACTTGTGTAAATAAAACTACTGTGGCTCCATCTAGGAGTGAACTCAGGAACTATAACACACCCATACAAAAACAATCGTATAAAAACCAAAAGTAACCAACTCCATATGGTAGCCTTTACCGAATACCGCTTTACAATACTATATGCGCATTTACACGAACCAACCGGCTATGCATAATTGCTCACCTTTCTACTTTCATGTTAGCTATTTAATCGACTCAACTGACAAACTATTCTGTGCCGCTGTTTGCTTAACATAATGTGCAGTCATACATTTTAAATATTAATACTATCTTATATTTAAAAACTGAAAAGTTATAAGAGGCCATCCATAAATTATGTCATATTAATTTCATGATTCTTTGACTTTTTGGCGAAGGAAAAAGCCTTAATATAATTATAAAAAACTGATATATATGTATTTATGAATAATCATATTGCAATGTAATATTACGTAATATTTAGTCGGAATATTTAGATGTAACCTTTGGTAGGTATTTTTTGCAGTATTTTAGCCCTAGGGTTCCGCAGAACACCACTTTGAGAATGGCTGCCCTAGTGTATGGCCGCCTTAATAACATGAACGGATATTATCTACTTCGCAATCGAACGAATAGCTCTATACATATAACGTACATCATGTCACATTTACAAAACGATAAGAGGAAATTGATACTTACGACAATATTTATTTACATAACTGTTTTTGTAGTAACCTTGACCATGCTTCGTATGTTAGCTTAAACTTAGAACGCGATCCAACTGCTGCTACAGACTCCACTATACCGGCTCAAGGTACATCTGATCACTTTTTTTTTATGAATGAAAATTATTTTTTTTTGGGTTCATTATTTCATGTACAGGCTATGATTGACGAGTTTCTAGTGGTCTTCTTCTCGTCATATGCCTTTGCGAAGTCATGGTGTAGAGTCTAACGATGAGCAAGCGCACGTCTTTAGTGCCTATGCTAATAAACTATATTCATTTCATTTCAATAGGATGAGACCATCTTCGCATACCAACAGCTTTATTACCTTAATAACAAAATTATAGCTGAAACCGGTGTGGGAATCTGATCCGTACAATCGTAACTTTAAGCTTTACAACCGATTTTGATCAGGTAAAGGCGCATTCACACTATACATTTTAAAATTTATTATTCTTTCTAACATGACAGAGTATAGAGTAAGAAGATGCTTATACCAGAGGTTCTCAAACTTTTTTGGCGAAGGAAAAAGCCTTAATATAATTATAAAAAACTGATATATATGTATTTATGAATAATCATATTGCAATGTAATATTACGTAATATTTAGATGTAACCTTATAATCTCCCTTTGGTAGGTATTTTTTGCAGTATTTTAGCCCTAGGGTTCCGCGGAACACAACTTTGAGGATGGCTGCTCTATACTAAAAACCAAAATCAACCAATACTACCCAAATATACACCTATTTTGAGTAACGTTTCAAAAATAACACTTGAGTATCGTAGTACAAAAATAATACTCGAGGCATCCATTTAAAAATAGTATACACATCCCCGCTAATTGTATAACATGTACATATTAGTTCTTTTTTAATTAATAACTTTAAAATATTCAACAGACAGACACCCATTGTATATGGTTGACACGTGTACTATGCAGGAAAAATAGTCATGTCTCCTCTAACATTTACTATCCCTCTCACTCTAATATTTAATATGCTGTAAATCAAAAATATACCTACGAGTGTAATAACTAACATTATTTAATTAGATATTTAATTTTAAGAAAATATGTAAGAACAGACTGTAAGTTACGAATACAAAAAATACATACAAAATAAACATAAACTTACAGTCCAATTTACATAAAGAGATAGAGAAGATACAATATAACGCAATAATAATAATAATAATAATAAAGATAGAATTTAAATAATAGATAAAATAGAGTTAATTTAATGACAATTTTTTGATGACCGAGACAACTCTGAGTAAAAATATCAAACTCATCTGAGATATCATTATATTGTACCGATTATAATTCTCGAGTTTCCGAAATTTAGTCTGGCTTTCGAACCGAGTTTGCTTCAAGCGATTTGTATGGAAATTTATAATTGGTAATAAATAGGATGACAATGCCCCTATACAGCAGCTATTCTTCTACATCATAGTGGATTTATTATATATTATTATGACATTAGTATGTAAGTGGACAATGCCAGTATACAGCAGCTAAATCGAATTGATAATTATTGAATTAATAAATTTATTTCATTTATATTTGTATATGTATTGACGAGTAAAAGCGCTCTATTGGAGCCCATTTGCTAAAAGTAAATAAATAAAAATAATAATAAAAAAAAATTTGAGCAGCGCCATCGCGTGCGGATTTGGAACTACAATATTTTAGATACTTTTTGTTAATTTTCGAAAGTCTCGATCTTCCATTCATTTGATAGATTGCTTGTGCTCGTTAATCGTTAGTAAAAATTCATGATCCCGATTGCTAACGGATCCGTTTTACTTGTGACAGCTCGATTCGAAAGCCAGACTAAATTCGTGATGAGTCCACTGACTATGCGCAAGAATTCGACTCTGGGCTTATGCTAAATAAAGATGTTTGATAATGTAACCTCGCCTCAACAATGACATTGCGCTCCAATAGACTACAGTTACAGTGTATCGCCTTACATTAGGCCACGACCACGACCACGGTTGATAAGACAACGCCTCCATCACCGCTACGACTTCATTATAAGTGGAATTGACTATTCTGTCACCATTATTATCGTTAACCGTTCAACATACACACTATTTAAAACTAATTAACACTAATTTAAAAGGCTTACTATTACGTCACATAACAATGATTGTAGACCTTTCGTTCTTTATAGCCTTCATACAGGGTGGGGCACGGGAATCTCCCACATTTTAAAATACTGCTAAAATAAAACTATATGAGGTATCAAATTTAAAAAAAAAATTGCTAATACATTCAAATTTAGTGTTTTTACCAATAGCAAATTTTTTGAAATATGAGAGGTTCCCGTGCCGCAGCCTGTACTAAAATATAATTGCATATAAAACTGCTCCTTGTAATATACTACAGGTAACAGAAAATAATTTAATACTATTATATTACCTACAAAATAAATAATAATAACTGTGTATTTGATAAACTAGATCAGTGTTTCCCAAACTTTAGTCACGAACCCCGCTGCATTTAACTAAGATTTCATTGCTATAAAATTCGTTTCTTACCTATAAATACACTGATTATACTGTAACTGTGCTGCTCAATCTTCTCTAGTGTTAATTTGCTTTTTAAGTTTTTCATTTGGTTCGATCTTCATTTTAACATTTGCGACCATTTTTTCTTATTTTTTCAACATATTTGGAAGGCCCTTCGCGATGTCAATCAAAACGGCCCCCAGTTTGGAAACCACTGAACTAGATCTATCACTAAATGATTTGCTTTATTTAAGCTATTACCAGAAAAAGCTTCCCCATTCACATCTGAGTCATGCACGTGTTTTTATACTTACGAGATGCACAGCACGTGTATATGAATTGGAGATTTTATGTAATAACTATTTTTAGATAAATAGTGATGTGTGTAGAAGAAAATCGATATCGATATTTTTAAAAAGATACCAATTACACCATTACGTTGTTAGGCTTATGTTATTAGTCTAATGGATTAATTCGGATTTATTCGATTTTTTCAATCATCAACCAGTGCTTTTTAAAAACACTATATGTTCTACATTAAAAAAAAACTTATATGTGTGGTTTCTTTTAAATAATATAATTAATAAATACATGTGCATTAATAAATATAATGCTCTGAATCTAAATTAAGATTTAAGATACAATAATATAAAGTAATATAATTTTTTATTTCACCGCCTTACGAACATAGCTAAAGAAGTCAGGTTCTAATTGGAAAAGTTCATCACCCCTATTATAATTTCCATGTTACTATTCTGGGTTCAAAAATCTACAATTATAAATGAACCAGTTTAATATTCAAATACCGTCGAGGACAAATAAATTATATATTTATACATACGGGTATTAGAACGGTATCCAACTAATACCAAGGTAAAAGTTATTACTAAAACAATTATATTAAGAATGTACAATTAATAAATATCTTAAATATTTATATATTTTTATATACAGTAATGCCCCGCTTTACGCGAGGGAAACGTTCCGGAAAAAATCGCGTTAACTGAAATTCCCGCGTCCATAGAGAAGTTGATGACTACATTATGTTTATACGCACTCTTTCGCGTAATGCGGGGCAGTTGAGCGCGAAATTTGAATAGTGAAACCGCGCATAAAGGGGTCGCGTAAAACGGGGTATTACTGTATTTATAATCTGTAGTAAGGGAATCCCCGAATCGTACGATAGAACTTTCCGTGCTATTGCTACATTAGTCTGTGTTTGTTTTTTGCTCTTTGCGCTAGTTTCGCATTACGAGTAAGACTCCGGAACGAATTAAACGAGCCTTTAACTTACTCAAATTATTTTTGCGTTACATTGCTCGTTTATTACGGAAAGTGTAGATGATAAAATACACTACCTTGGTCATGTATCCATCGCGTTTTTGAAACTAGAGTGTATTTAATTTACTTCAGATGTAACGCAGGCTAAAGCGCGCACCACACGCGGTTTTATTTTTAGGTGGGTAGGAATAACATTCCGCTTCTCTTTTTTGCACGTTACAATGCCTGACAATTATAAAACATATTTATATAACTACTAAAACAATTGCTGCTAACTCTAAACCAATTTTAAAATACATCGATATTTTTATCGACCAACACATTACACATCACTATAATCTTGAATTTCTCAAGGAGTGAATCACAATGAAACTTCACATGATTGATACAGCCCTCGGCCTTCAGACATACCAACTGTAATTCAGGAAGTGAATGATACTGAAGGCACTCGTGTATTGTAGTGCTTACTGCTTACGACAATGAAACCATTGCATTCGATTAAGCGTAGCAATCAATTAGCATGTGCGATTCAAGACCGTAGAGCCTGCATTTGTTTCAAAAGAAGTCTGCAAAGGTTACGAATGATGGTTGTCTTTTGTTTGAGAAATAAAGAGAACAAATACAAGAGAATATATTTTAGTGTAAAAATATATTATATTTAAAAGCCTTACTATATACCTAGCTCCTTGATATTCTAAGCCATTTTTCAAAATATGAAATTTTTCGCAAGCCGCAATTAAATACGTATTTAAAAAGGTATGCAAAAAATGGTATTAAAAAAAACGTTGCACTTAGTCTTTCATATTTGTTGCCAGTAATTTAAAAGACATTTTGAAACACATATGGAACGATAATATTTTTAAAAAATATAATAGCACAAAATGAAAAGGGAACTCGGATACATTTATCGAGAGCCACAAATAATCCTTCAAAGAACCGAATTTGGAATATACTTTTCTTTAAATTTTAAAAACTTCACTATACAGTGGACTTCCGGTCATCCGACAAACATTATGCAGGGCAGTGTCGGATTATAGAGCACTGCCTAAGACCCCCTATAGTCCGGATTTTTTTTACAAAAGAGTACCTTGTAATCGGACAAATCACATATGTACCCAATGATAAAATTCTATATGTTATATTGTAATAATATGTATTCAAAGTCATGTCGGATTACAGGGGGCGCCGGATTAGACAGGGGCCGGATTATCGGGGGTCCACTGTATTGTCAAAGTAAGCTAGGACAATACACGAAACCTCTAGATAACCTAGGCACTAGACAGTGTGGCAATTGAATTGAAATGAACATTGCGTTCTGACAATCAAGATGTATAATAACAAACACGCGACACTATTGCATTATTTTCTGTACAAACGCAATGAATATAAAATCAACCCGTTAATGCATTATTTATTCTTTCATTGACAGCTTTACAACAAGGCCAACTGTTCACAGACGAAGCGTTATAAATTAATAAATTAATACAAAAATCAAATTTAACCTAAAAACACATAAATTCAACACACGGAGTAAAGATCAGATAAAAATCCTGGGAGCTAGAACCACCTAATGAAAAAGAAGTGTTATGGTGGAAGAAGCGCAGGTGTATACTGAATTGCCGATTATTATAACTAATATTAAAAATATAATTAAATTTAAATATGAATTTAAAAAACATATAATGAGTTTGAGTGTCTTGTGATGAAGTTATCAATATTCTACGTACGTTATGTTTATTTATAATAATAATTATATCCGTGTTGTCTCTTCCTCGACGATGAAAGACTACTATCTGTTAGTTTCGTTTCTACACTCACTGGCATCACATAATTTTAAAGAAAGAAAATTTTGAACGCATCCCTCCTCCGTCGCGCACGCGTCTCGCTCTTCATTCGTATTTTATGTCATTGGCGTCACACGTCGTATTTGTTGTTACTGCGCAATTTTCAGCTTGTTTTCAACAATTTTCAAGTTTTACTTGTGTTCAAGTGTGTAATTATGTTTAAAAAGTGTAAACACAATAAGGAAGATTATAAAAAGAGGAGGAATACAAGGAAATTTATGAAATAATGGCAGATTCGACAAACGAATCTAGTAGTGTGGCCGAGGCGATACTACGCCTGTAATACTTATATATTTTTAGGTTTTTAGGTAACAGCTGCATTATATAACCTAGGATATTCTGCGGGAATATACATGGTTTTCTATAACATGATTCATATATTGTAAAACAGGAAGAGGCACAACAATATAACCTAGGACATTCTGCGGGAGTGTACATGGTTTTCTATAACATAGTTCATATATTGTAAAACAGGAAGTAGCACAACTTTGCACAGCAATGTAACCTAGGACATTCTGAGGGAATGTATATGGTTTTCCATAACATAATTCATATATTGTAAAACTGGAAGTGGCACAACATTGTGCAATATTGCACAACAATATAACCTAGGATATTCTGCGGGAATATACACGGTTATCTTAACATAGTTATTATTAGATCTATTAAATTTAGTAATTACATTGATCATGTAATACCGGCTATATCCATTAATTTGATTGAAGGATTTCAGTGTAAGTCAATGTCTTCCAACGGTTAATGATAACCAGGAGGCCAGACGTCCACATGTTATGGCGCTGGATCTGGACGATGAGGTGATTAGCCAGGATATTCAGGAACAGCAGGCGCGACTAAGGATGCGATAGACCCAAAATTGTATCTTCAGAGGTCGAAGGTGAAATACTAAGGAGGAATTGTAGACATATGGTTTCCTTTATTAAGAAAGGAATAACAAAAAGTAAATGTCATAGAATATGTAAACGACACCTCAAAGATAATATAGTAGGTATATGACTCTTTTCACACAGACATCTTTGCCAAAGGGCAATTGATTTCTTCTACCTTGAATAAGGAAATGAGAGAGTAATTAGCAGAGGACCGAAATAGCTTACTATTTGGTAAAAACTTAAATGAGAGAATTAAAATTACTAGAAAAATGCAAACAGTCTCAAACCTACTGTGGTATTATCCCGAATCTAGTTCAGCTATCTTTAAGAAGGTAAGTTTAGCTATTGAGCCCTCCCCCACTGCGTAACAAAGTTGGTAGTGTGACAGGAGCAAGATTGGGAGCACAACACAAGAGGGAGGATAGGAGGCCATCTTTTTATGAAGAATGTTCAATTAATACAACATTTTGATGATTTTATTATTATATCTAATCTTATACTGAATGTTTTGATCAATTAGATCAAACTTTAAGGATAAGCATCTTGCATGTGCTTACTTCAGTAATTGTTCAAAGTTTGAATCTTTATCAAATTATTAGAATGAAGAATGTTCAATTAATACAACATTTTGATGATGTCCAGCCATAAAGTATGGCATGTTATATACAAAACAACTGTAAGGAACAGGGTTAGTATATTTATATCTCTTAAGGAGCAATATATATATATAAATGAATGTAATGCAATTATGTTCTTACCTAAGGCTTGTGCCAGACTAGAAGTAACAGATTCTCTATGGAGTTATATTCAGGTGCTTCAAAGACAGGGGGGGCGCCATTTCGGGTTACAGAACAGGACAGAATCTTAATCTAGTCTTCATATCAACACTGTAGAATTGAAAGCTGCCTTGGCCTTAAGGATTTTGTCAAACATTTCATGATTGTAATATTTTGTTAAGAATAGATATTGTGTCTGATGTGTCATATGAATATGAACTGCTCAGGGGATGTAGAGTTCACTCAAAATTACTAAGGTATTTGACAGTGGTGTGTGTTATATAACATGGGATGCTCATTTCATATATCAATACAAAAGATAATGCTACTTTGAATCTAGAAGAGTGGTTAGAAACATAGAAGGAAAATTAAATGGAAGATATTACATAAAAATTATAATACATGGACATCCAAATATATATTGGTTCTTGAACATTAGAAAATGTTCTGAATATGTTACTTGGTACCCACGCCCAGGTGCATATAAATTAGTTGCTTTTGATTTTACAATTTTCATATCCACTATCACAGGAATTTATCATTGAGAGTAGACCTACTCTCCGGCAGAGATTCATGAGTGGTATCAACAAAGAAGCTGTTGAAGTTATGATGAATTAAATATTCAGGTAACACGTGAAAAACTAACTCAACTGCTGTGAGTATATTAACATTGATCCTATTACTGCAAACATTACAGTTATTATAAATTACCTAACACAAAGTTTCATGAAAGAATGTCATATAGAGCCATGAATTCAATTAGACATGACTTGTCATCGGTGTTAGGTCCACATGTGGATAAGGATCATAGCATTAAAAGGTTATTTAGGGGATTCTATTTATTAGGACCCACTAAGCCCAGGTTTCATTAT